>LBNU01018958.1:85616-96581 GCA_014162995.1 Artemisia annua
AGCTCAGGAGACGTTGACCTTGGTGGTGGTTGTTGGTTAAAAGCTTGTTGGTTAAAAGGTTGTTGGGGTGGAGAACTTTGATAAGTTTTATAACCTTGGTTTTGATTGAAGCTTGTTGCACGGTTTTGGTTGTAACCTTGGTTTTGATAACCTTGGTTATTTTGAGGGTAACGGTTTTGATGAGTTTGCGATGGTGGAAATCCTGGTGGTCCCATTTGGTTGTTAGGTCTAAAACCTTGGTTTTAAATAAAGTTGGCAGCTGCAACGTCAGCATTACCAATTTGGCCATCGGTGGCTTGACAATTATAATACTGATGGGGACCACCACAAATCACACACACTTCATTAACAGCTTTAACGGGCTCGGGTTTCTGATTCTGGTTCTTAAACTCTTTCATCATCAAACGTAAAGCATCGGTAAGTTCGGCCATCTCCGATGGTTGGGCCGATGACGTCGAAGAAGAAGGATTAAACAGCGTTGCTTTCTGTTGGATCGATATACTCTGATCAAACTATTATATAGCTTGTTAAGGGTTTAGTAGCCTTGGATAAATCCTAATCTACTAACAATGAAACAAACTTACTTTAAATGTCTATGGTCAAAATCTTCAATTCAACTCTACTCTCAATCCCAGAAAGCTATCCCAAAAGCTATCTTGAATACCTGCCGCTGTGAAAAGAAATGCGGTTGAGCTTAAAAAGCCCAATGAACAAATTTATAACAAAATGAACTGAAATAAAATGCTGAAATACAAATGATATATTTTGGAGAAAAACATATTTAGGTATATCGGATAATACGGAAATAAAACTGTGTAGGTTAGGTAAGAAATTCATACAGTCACCTGTACAAACAGAGTCAGAACCATAATAATAACATGAGCTCAGAAACATATCATAATCATAACCATATCTCTTCATAATCATATAGCGGGGAGACCTCTCAGACAATCAAACAAAATGAGGGGTGTCCTCATAGGGGTGGAGTAGCTAGCTCCCAGAAATGTGAAGGACGTGTATTGCACACACAGCCACATTCACCAGACAAATATCATATCATAACATATCAGAAACAGATCTAGGATGCATCCATACGCCCCTACCCAAACATATAACAAATATATATGCACACCAACCAAGGGACGTGGCAGAACATCACTCTACTGCTCTAGAGTCATGTCAGAGGTGCATCATTGACACGGACATGGAACCCCCATGCCTAGTGAAATAAATTTGGCTCGGGTGTCAAACTAGAATAGGTCAAACAGAATATCATAAAAGGATACAGATCTTAGGTCATAATAATCAAGTCAGAAATACATTTCAGAGGTTCATATCATGATGTCCAAATCAGAAGGTCCATATAAACAAAGGTTCAAATAGAAAAGGTTCATAAAATAAAAGGGTTTCATAGCAATGGCATAGGGAACCCTAGTCAGAATGAAAGATAGCAAAAGAAAAGAGGTCATCAGAAACCTTTACTGAAAAGGTCAGAATATCTGTACCTTGAACACTAGCAAAGCTGACAAAGTTGAGAGATCAAATAACGGAATAGTACTCTTCTTCAGAAATCTACACACGGTGTATTATTTATTAATATCTTATTTGATCATTTACTTATTTAGTAAGATTTTACACCATTATTAAGTTAAGTATTTAAAATAATTTACTAATATGATTTTAAAGTTGAATTATGACATTTAACAATAATCTAGGGTTTAAAGAGTAATTATATTTTAGTGTAGGGTTTTAAATGTAAATATTATATGTTTTACATATTATCCATATTAGCCCTTTAACTTTTGTATTTTACATGTTTAACCCCTTTAATTTTAATTAATTACAAATCGGATTATATAATTACATAAATTACCATTTAAACCTTTTAATTGCAAAACTAACACATGACACCCTCATATAATATTTTTCACACCTCACCAAAAATTTAATACACCTTATATAAATAACCCACAAGTTTATAAAATTACAAAACACACCCTTTTAGTTTTATATCAAATCGGTTTACAAATTAAATCCACAAACCCTAACCCTAAATTTACCCAATCATCACCAACATTAAATTTAACCTTAAACACCATTAATGATCAGATTCCATATCAAATACCCTAACCCTAACCCTAATTCTATTTCTTTTCTTTTATTTTCTTTTTATTTAATAAACCGATTATAAAATAAACTCCATACAATTATTCTAAGCTTCAAAATTTACTAAACCTATTTTTATAATGTTCTATAATCTTTAAGGAACCAGAATAAATTATATATATAGCTCACAAAATTCTTATATAATCGATTTAGGGTTTTAGTCAATTTAGGGTTTATAGTTTCCATAAATTCATACGAGCTACAAAGCATGCATGATTCGATTCTACTATTTAACAGATCATATATGATATATAGAGTTATAGAAAAATACCAGAATGATTTTAGAACGTGTGGATTAAAGCAGAATAATTCTTCTTCTCGGTTAGCTTAAATCGACACAAACAATCTCCCAAGCTCAAACGATCAAACCTCAGACCTTAGCACTATTTTTCTAGTCTTCTTAAGCTTGAAACACGTGTAGGAAAAATAGCTGAGAGTTCCAGAAAATTGTATTCGACTTGTGAGGGTTTTAGAGTCGGTTAGGGATTTTAAAGATCGATTATGGGTTTTATAAATTTTATAAACGTTTTTTCTATATTTATATGAACTAGAATACTTATCTTGGGCTTCAATATATTAGATAATGTCAAAATAAAATATCTTATAAGTTTCATTTTGTATTTAGGATTTATTTACTTAATATAAAAATATATATATAATTAATTATAAATTGACTTAAATAATTTTTATACAAGAAATAATTTTAATTTTACAAAAGTGACAAATTTTAATCATACTTAATTTATTATAATCATATGTTGCCAAGTTCCAAATTCTAGGGTTTGTTTGGTATTATTTATTAATGATTTTCTAAAGTTAAGGGCAATTTGGTAATTTTGCATTGTTTAAGATTTTCAGGTATTACAATTGGGGCCAGCACTTTGCCAACTTGGAGACCTTCCGTAGTTGGGTGGAGTTGGCGCTGGAGCAGAAGGAAGAGAAGCTCCGCAAGCTCAGCATTGAGTTTGATGAGGAGTTGTACCCACATTTGGTGCAGTCTGTTGCTGAGCGCAGCTAGATTTTTCTTCACTTATACTTTTTATAAATTGTATAAATATGTTGTATCCTACTAACACTTGTGTTATTTGTATGTGGTTGATCAGCAATGGCTTGCGTTTGGCTGCAATGGGTAGTTTGGAGCACCCAGAGGTTACTACAGCCTTTGGGAAGGTGGTGAGCCGCGCTATTGCGCATGGGAAGTATTTGGCCGCAAAGAGTCTTGGTGAGGCCAAGTTACTGACCGTGCCACTTGCTGAGGTTCCCGAGTACAGAGTGGATGCTCCTGCTGAGCTCACTGTCGCGATGGAAGATTTGAAGAAGCTCGAACTTCCTCATATCGCGCGCCTGGAGCGCAACCAAGATCAGCCCATCAACGTGATTATGGCGGGGCTGACTCTTCCAAGGCACCTGCTAGATAATGCTGAGGAGCAACCGGACTTTTACTTGAAGCCGGACGTGGCGCAGCTGAAGGTACCTATTTTTGCTCAGCCGCGTCATATTTTGGATCCCTTCCGTATTGAGAAGGAGATTTCTTTACAAAGTTCTTTAAATGCTCATGCTTCCAGGTGCGCAAGAAAGAAAGGCCAAACAGGGAAGGCCATTATGTGCGGCATAGGCGCTGCGCATCTGCCTAGGACCGACGGTGTTCCTGTCACCATGGCCACTGTCGACCCTAAGGACGCGGCATTGTTGCAGCGACTCCAGGCTTCAAAGGAAGAGGCGATGAGTGGGAGTACCAGCTCCTTGAAGCGTTCGTGGAGCATATAGCCTTTGTACTTATTGGTTTTTGAACTTATCTTTTTGTATAAACTTATTCGTTCATATATAAAGTTTGTTTTTTGTACTTGGCGTATTTGTTATACTTTGCCAAGCACTTATGTTCGTTCAAGCACGTTGTTCGTGTATGGTTTATGTATCTATGCGTAAAGATATCATTAAATGTCTAAGTATATCTTAAGAGAAATATAAGATTCCTTAAGTGTTTTCCATAGTTGCGTATGGAATTTGACTTAGTTAAAGAAAGATCATATTTGTCTATGATTTTTGATAATTTACTTGTCGTATTTAATTTTTAAGGAATCAAAAGTCTTGATTTCCCAATTTGTTAAACGCGCACAGTGTGCCCTATTGCGTATCCGTCGTGGGGTGCGCAAGGAACTTGCGCCAACGTCTTGAGCGCAAGGTGTTTAACAAGGATACGTAATCCAAAGTTGATGGGTTTGCAACCCTCTTACTCAACGAGTTGTTTAGTAGGTTAACTCATCCTTTTTACCAGCGTGGGTATTAATTAGTGCATGCACGCCATGTAGGCTAAAGGTAACGTGACCAACACATTGAGATATAAACAGTATTTAGATAACAATGTAAGAAAAGTTTTTCGCGGAGTTAGCTAGAAACCGCGAGTGTTTTATTAATACTTGCAAGTTTGTGAAAGAAAATACTTATCTAGATAAGACGTAAAAAAGTAAAATTACATGGATCTTTATTGGGGCACTTTCTAAAGTGCTTGAGTGTCCATGCTGGGCCGTAGCCTATTCTAAAGATAGCATCGTTTAAGGTTGCGAACGTTCCACGTTCGTTCTAGTTCCTGGCCATTTTTATCGCGAAGCTTGTACGCTCCATTTCCAAGTGCTTCAATGACCTCGTAAGGTCCTTCCCACTTTGGTCCTAGCTTTCCAGTGTCTTCTGCGCGGCTTGAGTCGTTTTCGCGGTAGACGAAGTCACCTGGCCTGAATGAAGTGCTGCGCACTTTGGCGTCATAGTACCCTTTCATTCTTGACTTGGCTTTCTCTTCGCGTATTGCTGCGCGTTCACGTCTCTCTTCCAATAGATCTAAGTCTATTCGCCGCTCATCGTCATTGGTAGCAGTATTAACTTCCGCAGTACGGATAGTTGGCATTCCAATTTCAGCAGGTATGACAGCTTCTGTTCCGTAGACCAAGGAGAAGGGAGTGTCTCCGTTGCTGACCTTGATGGTTGTTCGGTGCGCCCAGAGAACATGTGATAGTTCTTCTACCCATCTTCCTTTGTGTCTGTCCAGACGCGCTTTGATTCCTTCGCCCAGGCTCCTGTTCGCGCGTTCAACTAGACCATTTGTTTGTGGGTGAGTTACTGACGCGAAGTGTTGCGTGATGTTCAGCTGTTCGCACCAATCTTTGAACGGATTATCACGGAATTGTTTTCCGTTATCTGAGATGATTTCACCGGGTAGTCCAAAGCGACATACTATGTTATCCCATACAAATCGCTTAACTTGGTTGCCCGTGATTGTCGCCACTGCTTTCGCTTCAATCCACTTTGTAAAGTAGTCGATTGCTACGATGAGGTATTTCAATCCTCCTGCGGCAACAGGGAAGGGTCCGGCAATGTCTATACCCCATTTGTAGAAAGGCCATGGCGCCGTTATCGGTGTAAGTTCATGTTGTGGTCGGCGTGGGATTGGTCTGTGAACTTGGCAATCGCTGCACTTGCGTACCAAGTCACGTGCATCTCGGTGCATTGTGGGCCAGTAGTATCCTGACCTTAGTGCTCGTGCCACAACAGACCGTGGTCCTGAGTGCATGCTGCATGAACCAGCGTGGATCTCTCGGAGTACGTAATCCGCTTGGAGGGGTCCTACACACCTGAGCCATGGTTGCAAGAATGAGCGTCTATATAAGACACCATCTCTGAGTTCGAACCTATGCGCTATGCGCCGTATTCGTCGAGCTTCCGTTTTCTCATGGGGTAATATGCCTTTGCTGATGAAGTCCACGATAGGGGTCATCCATGTAGGGCCCTCTTCTTCTATGACCGTGGACACTTCAATCTCGGAAATTGATTTGTCCTTTAGGATTTCTACCAATACCTGTTTTGACAGATGTGCGAAGCTTGTAGACGCAATCTTTCTCAATGCGTCTGCTTTCTTGTTTTCCCCTCTAGGAACTTGCTTGATTGTGAATCTGTCAAATCCTTGGATTAAGGATTTTGTCTTTTCAAGGTATTGGATCATGTTTTCCTCCTTAGCTTCGTATTCCCCGGATACTTGATTGGCCACTAAACGGGAATCTACATTTGCTTCTAGGTTGCGTACACCCATTCATGTTGCAATTCGTAGTCCAGCGATTAGGGCTTCATATTCTGCCTCGTTGTTCGTTGCAGTGAATTCAAAGCGCAGGGCATATGTGAACTCCATTCCTTCTGGATTAGTGAGGATGAGGCCTGCGCCTGAGCCATCAACGCATGACGATCCGTCCGTAAACAGGATCCATGGTTCTTGTAACTCCACCTTGGGTGGTTGAGTTATATCCTCGCTATCTGGCTTTTCAATAATGAAATCCGCGAGTATCTGCCCTTTGACTGCGGTGCGTGGTCTATAGGAGATGTTGTGCTCTCCTAGCAGTACACTCCACTTCTGCGATCGCCCTGACGCGTCAGGTTTGGAGATTACTTGCTTGATGGGTTGGTCTGTGATTACCGCGATAGGGTGCGCTTGAAAGTATCTGCGCAGCCTCTTGGCTGCAAATACTAGCGCTAGGACTAGCTTTTCCATCGGACTGTAGTTAATCTCTGTCTTTTTGAGCGCCTTGCTTACGAAGTACACAGGAGTTTGTACTGCGTTTCTGTCTGTCAACAGTACTGCACTGACGGCCCCGTGAGTTGCAGATAAGTACATTATCAACTCTTCCCCTGGTTGAGGTGCGACTAGTTTGGGGAGCGCTGCTATTGTTTGTTTAAGCTGTTGAAATGCCTCCTCCGCTTCGGTAGTCCAGCGAAAGTCACTCTTTTTTGTGCACTTCTTGAGTGTTTTAAACAACGGTAATGACTTGTCCGCTGACTTAGATAGAAATCTGTTCAGGCCGGCCAATTTTCCGTTCAGGGATTGTACTTCCTTGAGTGTTCGTGGCGAAGGGAGTTGTATGACCGCTTCAGTCTTTTCAGGGCATGGCTTGATGCCATCAGGTTCTATTAAGAATCCCAAGAACATGCCTTCTGTAGCGCCAAAAGTGCATTTCTTAGGATTTAGCTTCATGTTGATCCGTCGTAGTGTTTTGAATGTTTCTTCAATGTCACGCACTACTTCGTCTTCGGTATGGCTTTTAGGTATGTGCTAAAACACATACCTTTTCTTGACCAAATTAAGACCAAAATGACCAAAAACCCGCTAATAAATGCCAAATATATGTGTTTTTGTGTTTTTGTACATGCAGGTAAGAAAATAGGAGAAAACGATAAAAACCGGGACAAAATCACGAAAAACGAGCACGGGAATGAAAAGAGCAAATAGTTATAGTCGGAAAGAGAATTTGAGCTCAAAATGACAAAACAAGCCCCTGAAGATTCTAAAGTTTCAAGAATAGTCCCTTGCAAAAGTTCGATGAAGTTTTCACAAAATTACAAGAATGGTCCCTAGACTTCAAAAGGTTGTCAGAAATAGTTCCTCAAAGCCAAAAATGAAATAATGACAACTATGGTCCTTCAAGAAGTTGAGATTAACAAAAGTAGCCCTTGGAAAATACTTTGAAAAATTCACAGCCTTGGTCCCTAAAGTTTTCAGAATTTACCTTTTAATCCCTAAATTTTTAAACCCTTAAAACCTAAAATCCTATAACTATTTAACCCAAAACCCAAATCTGTTAACCAAAAGCCCAAAAAAAACTAATCCAGCCCACTAAATTACCCGGCCCCTTTACCCCGTTTAAAATAAAATAAAAAAAGAAAGAAAAAAGGCGCGTGTAAAATTTCCACCAATTCACCCCCATATGAACCCTAATTTACCCACTGTTAACCACCCAAATTAACCAATCATTATCCAATGATTGGGTCTAGAAGATGTCAGGAAAACGTCAGAAGAATCTAGGGATGACTACGTGGACCAATAGCAGAGAATACGCAGGATTAAGGTGATCAAATCCATCAAATCAAGGGCTAGAAATGATTGGAAGCCTCTGGGGTGTGATCTAAGGGACGAAGAAGGAGCTTCTGGGACCTTCATTGAGCATCAAACCGCCTCTCTAAGGCTATAAATAGGACTTATCTCATGGAATTGTGTGTGTAGAATTAGAGGAATAGAATAGGTGTTTAGCTCTCTTAAATCTTTGTAATCAGCTCTTTGTATTCAAGCTTTCAACGTTTTAATAAAATTTGGTTTCCTTAAAAATCCCTTTTACTTTACTGCTTCTTTTACTTCTGCTTATTACTTTACTGCTTATTTACTTATTGTTTATTTACTTTAAAATTCTTTTAAATCCTTAGCTTAATTTAGTTTTTCTTAACTGCTTTTACTTTTCAAAAAATAAAAAAATAAAAAAAATAAAAAATAATCAGAAAAGCTATTAAGCTCAAGCTTATTCACTGCTAAGGAGAGATAAGTTGAGTTGCTTAAGGGAGAACTCAGCCTATCTAGAGATAGGCTACATTGGAAAACCCTTCATTGAGTCAAGGGTAAGAGGTGAGTACTATTTAGCTTATTTGTTCACTGGTCTTAGCTTATTCAGTAGTGATAATAGCTTATTTAGCTTTATTCTAGCGTTAAGTGTCTTAATTAAGCCTGCATGCTTAGTTATAGTTGATCATTTAGGACCTTAGTTGCATAATTTCATTTATGTCCAAAATTGTGAATCTGTGGTATTGAATGTTATTTGTGCTTTTACTGAATCTAGGTTAGAATAAGCTTTAGTATCATATAAGTGGTCATATTGTATCATTAGATTGGTAATAAGTAGAACAGATAAGTAGTTTGTAGTTTTAAGATAATTTAAAGGACTGTTTGGCATTAGGCTTTATCTGAGGTTAGCTTGCATTATAGGATCAAAGCTCTGCATACTTAGGCTCATTTAGGTTCAAATAGATTAGCTAAAACTAGAAAATTGCATTGCATTTCATAAAAAGTCAAAATTCTAAAAAACTTCTAGGTCTGCTATTAGAACAGTAGGAATACTTTAGATTCTAGGTGCATTTTAGATAGCTTTAGCTTATTTTAGAATCAATACTGCATAATTTAACATCATAAGTCCAGTAGAATCAATAAAAATTGGAAAAAGTCCAATCTTAGGTTCATAATAAAAAGTCAAAACTGCAGTCCTTAACCAGTTTGAGCAGACCTTCAATCCATTCCCTAGGCTTAATTAGTTGCTTAATCTAGCTTTAAATTGTGGTTTTAGCATCCTTGGTGGTTAAAATACAGGTAACAATAGGCTTATTTCATTCACAAGCTCTCACAGACACTTAAAATTAAGCTCAAATCTGCTTGATTGCTAATCTAATACCCTACTACCCAGCCAAGTTCCCATATTCACAAGCCCATAGATTGATCCCTAGGTGACCATTTGAAGAACTCTTTGAGGCTAATCACTCACAAGCTGGTAGGCTTTAAGAATTTGCTTTTGGATTTCAATCTAGTGCTTATTTGGTCTGCTAATTTGAGCTATTAAAGTTGTCCCAATTCTGCTTTAGCTGTGTGCTAATAGCTTATTAGGCTTTTCCTGTGTACTTTTCTGTGCTTTTGTTGATCATCAGTGCTTATTTAGGTATAATCTAGGTTCCCTAAAAGTTTGGTCCAGTTTGCTTAAGATTTGCTTATTTATTGCTTATTTCCAAACTGCTTATTTGTATAAATTGCTTATTCAGTGGTCTAAACTAGCTTTTCTAAATTTTCTTAGGTTCCTAATCTTATTTTAGATTTTCCATAAAAAATTTATAATTTTCTAAGCTCTTTTGCTATTTATTTCATTTAATCTTAGTTTTTAATTACTTTTTAATAGTTTTTAATTAATATTAATTAAACAAAAAAATAAAAAAAAAAATAGTTTTTTCTGTTTTGAAAATAGTTTTTAATAGTTTTATAATTTTAGAAAAATCAAT
The DNA here is from genome assembly GCA_014162995.1 of Artemisia annua. Classification (NCBI taxonomy): domain Eukaryota; kingdom Viridiplantae; phylum Streptophyta; class Magnoliopsida; order Asterales; family Asteraceae; genus Artemisia; species Artemisia annua. The sequence goes on from LBNU01018958.1 coordinate 95,625, forward strand.
TTCACTCAAAATTGTTTTCCTATTTTTAGTATTTTTAATAATTAATTAATGATTAATAATTAGTTTTTAATTAAAAATAAATATATAAAAAACAAAAAAAAATATTTTCTAGTTACTTTTAGGTTATTTTAAATTTTCAAAATTAATTATCCACTTTTCTTAGTTAATTTCTAATTTTAGTTTATTTTTAATTAAAAGTAATTTTAAGTAAAGATAAATAAATAAAAAGTAAAATAAAAAGTTTTAAATAAAAGTAAAGTTTAAATTTGCGTTTTCTACCCTTAGGAATTTAGAATTTACATTTAGGACTTAGGTTTTCCATAGTTGATTTAGTTTTTTCCGAGAATAGCTCGGGAATTTAAGACTTGATCCCGTTTTACGTTTAGGTTTTAATTTCCGTGTGTTACGTGCTTTCCCGTGCTTTACGTGCTTTTATTTGTTTTTACGTGCTTTTATAGAAATTTAGGGTTCCCTTAGCCTGCATGATTCATTTCTTGAATCACAAACACGAACCAACGAACCGAGTTTCAGCCTTCGTTGGGATTACGACCCGGGGATACATATTTACCCGTGCTATCCTCGGATATATTGGTTGTACGTATATACGTACACACCAAGTTTTTGGCGCCGCTTCCGGGGAAGGCTAAACGTGTCCGTCGATTTCGTTTCGTTAATTTTTGATTTGAAGATCCTTCTCCGGAAGTTACTATTTTCGTATATTAATAAGTAGTTAGTTATCGAACACTTGTAGAAAGTGTTTTAGCATAATACACTCTAAAAAGGAACCTCACTTCTGCGGGAGTGTTGTAAACCGTGCCCAAATAACGAACAAAAGAAATCGCGAGGTTACTCGTTTTTCCGATTATTTTGAGTTTTACAACCGAATAAACGAGGAATACGGAAGTCTTGACATTAAATTGCAGACTGAAGAGAGCAGGTTTTTAAGTACACTGTACA
>LBNU01018958.1:97804-124187 GCA_014162995.1 Artemisia annua
AAGAGTATGCTCAAGAAATTCTCGGTTTTGCAAAAAGTGGCAATCCCACTTCTGATCTCTCTTCTCCCCCTACGAATAATTCTTTCTCTTCTCATCTAAATGATAATTCTTTCCCTTCTCATCTTACCGACAATTCTTTCTCTTCTCATCTTAATGATAATTCTTCACCGATACCTTCCGATCCTTCCCCTTCACTCACTCCGTTCGAAGGAAGTGACTTTATCATGGAAGAGATCGAAGATTTTCTTTCTTCGGAATCAATTTCACCGGAAATTGATCATTCTGAGGTCTACATAGAGGAAGATATACGTCTAATCGAGAATATGCTTAATTCCCCTTCCCTCCTACCCGAAGAATTGAAAATAACGGAAACCAAAACCGAGCCTTCTAGTGAAAATCCTCCGGAGCCCGAGCTCAAGGATTTACCTCCACATCTTGAGTATGCTTTCTTAGAAGCCGACAAATTTCCTGTGATCATCGCTAAAGATCTCAAGGATGAGGAGAAGACGAAACTCCTAGATGTGCTTCGTTCTCATAAAAATGCTATCGCTTGGCAGATTTCGGATATTAAGGGTATCGACCCTCGCTTCTGCACTCATAAGATTCTTCTCGAAGACGATGTTAAACCCTCCGTTTAACAACAAAGACGAGTTAACCCTAAAATTCGCGATGTGATCAAAAACGAAGTTATCAAATTGCTCGATGCCGGTATGATTTACCCTATTTCCGATAGCTCGTGGGTTAGCCCGACCATTGTGTTCCAAAGAAAGGAGGTATGATAGTGGTTACTAATGACGATAATGAGTTGATCCCCACACGTCTCATCACCGGATGGAGAGTGCGTATCGATTACCGAAAACTAAATGAAGCTACCCGTAAAGATCATTTCCCTTTACCTTTCATGGATCAAATGCTAGAACGCTTAGCGGGAAATGAATTTTATTGTTTTCTCGATGGCTTATCTGGTTACTTCCAAATTCCGATTGATCTACCCGATCAGGAAAAGACCACTTTTACATGTCCGTACGGTACCTTTGCTTACCGCCGCATGCCTTTCGGGTTGTGTAACGCTCCCGGAACCTTCCAACGATGCATGATGGCTATCTTTCATGACATGATTGAGAAAACTATGGAGGTCTTTATGGACGATTTTTCGGTCTACAGAAACTCATTTTCTACGTGCCTTTCTAATCTCGACAAAATGCTTAAACGTTGTGAAGATACTAACCTCGTGCTTAATTGGGAAAAATGTCATTTTATGGTTAAAGAAGGCATCGTTCTAGGTCATAAAATTTCTAAAAATGGGATCGAGGTCGACAGAGCAAAAGTAGACGTTATTGCTAAACTCCCTCCTCCCACCACCGTTAGAGGAATTCGTAGTTTTCTAGGTCATGCCGGTTTCTACCGTCGATTCATCCAAGATTTCTCTAAAATCGCCCGGCCCCTGACCCGTCTTCTCGAGAAAGAAACTCCGTTCTTCTTTTCACCCGAGTGTCATGAAGCCTTTACAATTCTTAAGAAAAAGTTAACCGAGGCTCCAATTCTCGTTGCACCCGACTGGGACTTGCCATTCGAACTCATGTGTGACGCTAGTGACTATGCTATAGGAGCAGTCCTCGGGCAACGCAAAACAAAACATTTTCAGCCGATACACTATGCTAGCAAAACGATGACCGATGCTCAATCTCACTACACAACTACGGAAAAAGAGATGTTAGCCGTTGTCTACGCTTTTGAGAAATTCCGGTCCTATCTCGTTCTTTCCAAAACCATAGTGTACACCGACCATTCGGCTCTAAAATATTTACTTGCTAAAAATGATGCTAAGCCTCGTCTACTCCGCTGGGTTCTCCTATTACAAGAATTCGATGTTGAGATTAAGGATAAAAAGGGAGCCGAGAACCTAGCAGCCGATCATCTCTCCCGTTTAGAAAATCCCCACCAAAACGATCTCGATAAGGGAGAAATAACCGAGACATTTCCCCTCGAATCTCTAGGGATGATTTCTAACGACTCTAGTACCCCATGGTTTGCCGATTTCGCTAACTACCATGCGGGGAATTTTATCCGTAAAGGGATGACGACACAACAAAAGAAAAAGTTCTTCAAAGACGTCAAACACTATTTTTGGGACGACCCCTATTTATTCCGAGTCTGTGCCGATCAAGTCATTCGTCGTTGTGTACATGGCAAAGAAGCCGCCGACATACTCTTGGCATGCCATAACGGACCCACCGGGGGCCATCACGGTGCCAACTATACCACTAAAAAAGTCTTTGACTCCGGTTTCTTTTGGCCTACTATCTATTGAGATGCACACGACTTAGTCAAATCTTGCGACTCGTGCCAGCGTCAAGGAAAGATCTCTCAAAAAGATGAAATCCCACAAAACGTTATCCAAGTATGTGAGATTTTTGACGTATGGGGTATCGATTTCATGGGTCCGTTCCCTTCTTCCAAAGGCAATAAATACATACTCGTGGCCGTTGACTACCTTTCTAAATGGGTCGAAGCTAAAGCGCTCCCCACTAATGGTGCCCGAGTCGTTGTTAAGTTCTTAAAAAGTCTATTCGCCAGATTTGGAACCCCGCGTGCAATCATAAGCGATCGTGGTACGCACTTCTGCAACGAACAATTCGCCAAAGTGATGAGTAAATATGGTGTGACCCATCGTCTTTCAACCGCCTATCATCCACAAACTAGCGGACAAGTAGAGGTTTCAAATCGAGGTTTGAAGCGTATACTAGAGAGAACCGTAGGTGAACACCGAAACTCGTGGGCCGACAAATTAGATGATGCACTTTGGGCTTTTCGTACCGCCTATAAGACTCCGATTGGTTGCACTCCCTACAAGTTGGTGTATGGAAAAGCATGCCATCTCCCCATCGAGCTCGAGCATACAGCCTACTGGGCGTTAAAGCATTGCAACTTCGACCTCAAGACCGCGGGAGATCATAGAAAGATACAATTGAATGAGTTGAACGAACTAAGAGACCAAGCTTATGAAAACTCTTTAATTTATAAAGAAAAGACTAAACGTATTCATGACTCGAAAATTAAAAACCGTGTTTTCAATATTGGAGATCGAGTCATACTTTTTAACTCAAGATTAAAGATTTTTTCTGGAAAATTAAAATCCCGTTAGTCTGGCCCATTTACCGTAGCCCAAGTTTTTCCATATGGTACTATCGAGCTTTCTCAAGAAAATGGGCCGAATTTTAAGGTAAATGGACATAGACTTAAGCATTATTTTGGAGAGGACATACCACCCCAGGTAGTCCCTGATCTCCAAACTTTCCCTATGAACGACTAAATTTAGGGAGCGAGTCAAGCTAGGCGACTCGGAAAACAAAAACAAGCACTTCGTGGGAGGCACCCCATGCTTATCCTTTTATCGTTTTCTTTTATCGTTTTTACTAATAAATAACCATGAGAAGGGTCCACTCTTCCCATTTCTTGTGTTTCGTGCTTGTGTTTTATGTCTAGGTTGTCCGAAAATGAAGACTCTCGTGCTCGTCATGCTGCCTTTCCTTCACTCGAGTCTCATTCTTCGATAAGTTTCTCATATCCTTATCGTTTCAACTAATGTTTATCTATTTGGCATACTTAATAAATGGCCTTAGATACTCGTAGGTTACCCTTACCTTGAAACATTCAGGACAATGTTTCACTTTAGTCTGGGGGGGGTGAATCTTTCGATTCGATTTTTACCTTGCATTTTTACCGTTACTCACGCAACCCCGATTTTCCGAAAAATTTGAAAAATTTTAAACGAAAAAACACAAAAAATGAGAAAAATTTTCAAAAATACAAAAATAGAATAAGTTTTGACACCATGATGATTTTCCTAATGGTAAGAGTAGGAATAAAAATTCTGACTTGACCGGGCGTGTTGAGCCCTAGCTTGTTTCCCCTAGCTAGGCTTTCGCGAATTAAAAATCCGCGAAGGACGAAAAATGATAGAGTTCGATTATAAGTAAGATGGTAAAACACACTTCATCTAGGGTACTTGTGACTTTTTACTCCCATAAGCTTGTTTCACCCTTAAAATAGAAATTTAGGTTTAATTAAACGTGCGGGATTTTGGCGAAACTTAGTTTCGAAGTCCTTGCTAAAAGGGTCTTTGCTCATGAGGGTTGGGTACACATGGAGGTACTGCCAGCGTTACGGTCTAATAGACTCTTCCATCTTGCCAGCTCGCAACCGATGTTGGGATTGTTATAAAAGCCGTAGGACTTGGGGTTTGGCAAAAATAAAAATACGTATGTTGTGCTTAATAGTAAAAAAAAATCCAATGCCAAAAAGGTTTTCTGCATCTTGCCGGTTCGCAGCCGATGTTGTAGACTTCCAATAAAAGGCGGAGGAAAAATAACCAAGGTCATAATAGACTATCACATCTTGCCGGTTCGCAGCCGATGTTGTGATTGTTATAAAGGGCCGAGGTAAATACGTTTTGTGCTTATAAAAAAAAAAATGCCAAACCTTGACTCCGGGGAGGTCCTAATAAAAGCTTCTGTCTCTGGACTCGTAGTTGAGTTGTTTCGGTCGCCAATAAAAGGGACACTCCTCAAAATCGTGTTAAATCAGAGACCTTGATGTGGACCTCATTCTTGTGGGCAGTGGTTCTCGAGGGAAGGATTAGAAACTACTTAGCGTCTAAATTTCAAGCCTTTATCGGACTAATTAATATAAAAACGAGGAAATTCAATTTCCCACCAAAAATAAAATAATTAGAGGAAAATAGGAATATGGGAGTAAGGAGTCTTCACAAGTAACTTCCATGGATAATTTTAGCATCGATGCTTATGAAAGAACAAAGATTTCGTTTTACGCTTAGTCTGGGGGGGGGACTTGTGAAAAATCAAGGACGACGAATTTTAACCGTTAGGTCGCTTCTCTATGAGTCGTGTTTCTACTCGATGATCCTCATAGTTATCCTTAGGATAATGAAAGTCATCATGCCGTCACCCGAATAAGGTTAGGTTGTAAATATATAGATAACTTATAATAATAAGTAGGATAACCGGGACATATTTGGAATTTAATATTTAGTAGTCTCTTTTGAACGTTTTGCTACTTTCAAAGTTAGTAGAAAGAGATGAGGAATTTTGATTTCAAAGATGTGAGCTCATAACATTGCGTGAGGACACAGCAATATCTTAGTCTGGGGGATTTTGGTATGTGCTAAAACACATACCTTTTCTAGACCAAATTAAGACCAAAATGACCAAAAACCCGCTAATAAATGCCAAATATATGTGTTTTTGTGTTTTTGTACATGCAGGTAAGAAAATATGAGAAAACGATAAAAACCAGGACAAAATCACGAAAATCGAGCACGGGAATGAAAAGAGCAAATAGTTATAGTCGGAAAGAGAATTTGAGCTCAAAATGACAAAACAAGCCCCTGAAGATTCTAAAGTTTCAAGAATAGTCCCTTGCAAAAGTTCGATGAAGTTTTCACAAAAATTACAAGAATGGTCCCTAGATTTCAGAAGGTTGTCAGAAATAGTCCCTCAAAGCCAAAAATGAAATAAATTTAACAAACTTGGCAGCCTTGGTCCCTAAGTTTTCAGATTTTACAATTTAAATCCCTATAAACCTTTAAAACTTTAAACCAAACTTTATTTCCTATATCCCTCTAAACCCAAATTCCAAACCTGTGAACCCAAGAGCCCAAACCAATTTACCCAGCCCACTCTACCATACCCGGCCTACCCCATTTATAACATTTAAACAAAAATAAAATAATTACACGCGCCCCATTTTCCCCCAATTTCACCCCACGAACCCTAACTTTCACCACAGTCAAATTCATTCTGATTACCTCATCATAATCTAATTATTGGGTCTAGAAGCATGTCAGATAGTGTCAGAAGCTTCAGGAAAGGCTACGTGGACCAATGGCATCCTACACACAGGATTAAGGAGGATATATCCATCATATCAAAGGCTGGAATCAATGGAAGCATCTAGGGAGTGATCCAAGGGACGAAGAAGGAGCTTCTGGGAGCTTCACTAAGCATCAAACCGCCTCTTGAAGGCTATAAATAGGGTTCCCAACTCATGTAATGAGTCGTGTAGAATTAGAGGAATAGAATAGGTGTTTACCTCTCTTAAATCTTTGTAATCAGCTCTTTGTATTCAAGCTTTCAACGTTTTAATAAAATTTGGTTTCCTTAAAAATCCCTTTTACTTTACTGCTTCTTTTACTTCTGCTTATTACTTTACTGCTTATTTACTTATTGTTTATTTACTTTAAAATTCTTTTAAATCCTTAGCTTAATTTAGTTTTTCTTAACTGCTTTTACTTTTAAAAAAAAAATCAGAAAAGCTATTAAGCTCAAGCTTATTCACTGCTAAGGAGAGATAAGTTGAGTTGCTTAAGGGAGAACTCAGCCTATCTAGAGATAGGCTACATTGGAAAACCCTTCATTGAGTCAAGGGTAAAAGGTGAGTACTATTTAGCTTATTTGTTCATTGGTCTTAGCTTATTCAGTAGTGATAATAGCTTATTTAGCTTTATTCTAGCGTTAAGTGTCTTAATTGAGCCTGCATGCTTAGTTATAGTTGATCATTTAGGACCTTAGTTGCATAATTTCATTTTTGTCCAAAATTGTGAATCTGTGGTATTGAATGTTATTTGTGCTTTTACTGAATCTAGGTTAGAATAAGCTTTAGTATCATATAAGTGGTCATATTGTATCATTAGATTGGTAATAAGTAGAACAGATAAGTAGTTTGTAGTTTTAAGATAATTTAAAGGACTGTTTGGCATTAGGCTTTATCTGAGGTTAGCTTGCATTATAGGATCAAAGCTCTGCATACTTAGGCTCATTTGGTTCAAATAGATTAGCTAAAACTAGAAAATTGCATTGTATTTCATAAAAAGTCAAAATTCTAAAAAACTTCTAGGTCTGCTATTAGAACAGTAGGAATACTTTAGATTCTAGGTGCATTTTAGGTAGCTTTAGCTTATTTTAGAATCAATACTGCATAATTTAACATCATAAGTCCAGTAGAATCAATAAAAATTGGAAAAAGTCAAATCTTAGGTTCATAATAAAAAGTCAAAACTGCAGTCCTTAACCAGTTTGAGCAGACCTTCAATCCATTCCCTAGGCTTAATTAGTTGCTTAATCTAGGTTTAAATTGTGGTTTTAGCATCCTTGGTGGTTAAAATACAGGTAACAATAGGCTTATTTCATTCACAAGCTCTCATAGACACTTAAAATTAAGCTCAAATCTGCTTGATTGCTAATCTAATACCCTGCTACCCAGCCAAGTTCCCATATTCACAAGCCCATAGATTGATCCCTATGTGACCTTTTGAAGAACTCTTTGAGGCTAATCACTCACAAGCTGGTAGGCTTTAAGAATTTGCTTTTGGATTTCAATCTAGTGCTTATTTGGTCTGCTAATTTGAGCTATTAAAGTTGTCCCAATTCTGCTTTAACTGTGTGCTAATAAAGTGCTTATTGGGCTTTTCCTGTGTACTTTTCTGTGCTTTTGTTGATCATCAGTGCTTATTTAGGTATAATCTAGGTTCCCTAAAAGTTTGGTCCAGTTTGCTTAAGATTTGCTTATTTATTGCTTATTTCCAAACTGCTTATTTGTCTAAATTGCTTATTCAGTGGTCTAAACTAGCTTTTCTAAATTTTCTTAGGTTCCTAATCTTATTTTAGATTTTCCATAAAAAATTTAGAATTTTATAAGCTCTTTTGCTATTTATTTCATTTAATCTTAGTTTTTAATTACTTTTTAATAGTTTTTAATTAATATTAATTAAAAAAATCAAAAAAAATAATAGTTTTTTTTGTTTTGAAAGTAGTTTTTAATAGTTTTATAATTTTAGAAAAATCAATTTCACTTTTCAAAATTGTTTTCCTATTTTTAGTATTTTTAATAATTAATAATTAGTTTTTAATTAAAAATAAATATATAAAAAACCAAACAAAATATTTTCTAGTTACTTTTAGGTTATTTTAAATTTTCAAAATTAATTTTCCACTTTTCTTAGTTAATTTCTAATTTTAGTTTATTTTTAATTAAAAGTAATTTTTAAGTAAAGATAAATAAATAAAAAGTAAAATAAAAAGTTTTAAATAAAAGTAAAGTTTAAATTTACGTTTTCTACCCTTAGGAATTTAGAATTTACATTTAGGACTTAGGTTTTCCCTAGTTGACTTAGTTTTTTCCGCGAATAGCTCGGGAATTTAAGACTTGATCCCGTTTTACGTTTAGGTTTTAATTTATGTGTTTTACGTGCTTTTCCGTGCTTTACGTGTTTTTATTTGTTTTTACGTGCTTTTATAGAAATTTAGGGTTCCCTTAGCCTGCACGATTCATTTCTTGAATCACGAACACGAACCAACGAACCGAGTTTCAGCCTTCGTTGGGATTACGACCCGGGGATACATATTTACCCGTGCTATCCTCGGATATATTGGTTGTACGTATATACGTACACACCACTTTTTATGACCAAGTCATCAACATATACTTCCAGGTTGCGACCCACTTGCTTTTCGAATGCATTATCTACCAATCGCTGGTAGGTGGCTCCTGCATTCTTCAACCCAAAAGGCATCTTTGTGTAACAAAANGCTTTTCAACTGGGTTCCAAAAACAAATTTGGTTGATTTAAAAGATATAATACTATTTTTAGTATTTTTTTAAATAATTAAATTAATTTAAGTGTTTTAAGTTAAAAAAAATAAAATATATAAGAAAACCAAAACAAAAAAATAAATTTTTTCTAGTTACTTTTAGATTAATTTTAAAAAGTTTTCAGCAAAATTTATTTTCAAAATTTTTAGTTTAATTCTAATTAGTTATTTTTAATTTAAATAATTTAAGTAGATAAAAAATAAGAAAGTTAAAATAAAAGTTTAAATAAAAAAAGTAAGGTTTTAAAATTTTACGTTTCTAACCCCCTTAGGAATTTAGAAAAATTTACATTTTAGGACTTAGGTTTTCCCGTTGACTTCGAAGTTTTTCCGAAACTTACTCGGAAAATTTTAAAAAGAAAACTTGGAAATCTCGTTTTTACGTTCTGTTAAGGTTTTAATTTTCGTGTATTTACGTTGCTTTCCCGTGCTTACGTTGTTTTTAATTTGTTTTTACGTGGCTTTTGTATAAGAAAATTTAGGTTTCCCTTAAGCGCTGGCAACGATTTCATTCTCTTTGAAAATTTTTCACGAACACGAAAAAACCAGAAACTTGATTTCAGCCTTCGGTTGGGATTACGACCGGGGAACAAATTTACCGGCTGTATCTCGGATTAATTAATGTGTACGTATCATACGTGTAAACACACCAAACTTTTTATGACCAAAAGTCTTCAACCCATCATTACTTCCGGTTTGCGAACCCACTGCTTTTCGAAAGCATTAATTCTTTACCAAAATCGGCTTGTTAGGTGCCTTGGGGCATCTCAACCCAAAAAAGGCATTCTTTTGTGTTAAACCAAAAAACCAAAACCTTGAACTGTGGGAAAAAAAAGCTGTTTTCTCGTCTTCTTTGGCCCTTTGATTCGGTGTATCCTTGTTTGTATGCGTTTTTCTAGGAAAGCATTTAGTAAAAGGGATAATTCCACATTTAAAGGATTCTTTACCTTTCCAAATCTATTTCTCGGGATAAGCTGGGTTAGCAAGTTTTCCTGTGGGGCATGCTTTGTTCGAGGTTTCTGTAAAAGGTCCCGCACATTTCCTCCAAAGCTTTTTTGCCGTTGGCTTTTCTTACCATTGAAAACTGGGGTTAAGACAACCCGAATCGTGGTAAATATACCTCCCGATAAAATTTTGCTGGTCCACAAAGCTTATCGTAACCTCCTCAAGGATGGGCTTTCTGCGCGCTTTCTGCGGAGCTTGACCTCGTTTTCTTTGCCTTTTATCGGCGGTATCCTTGTCGGATTTTATTAAGTTGGCGTTTCTGAGATGACCGAGGGCCACGCCGGGTCAAATTTATTGCTTTTGGTTTCCACCGCAAAAACAAATTCGTAAGGTTTTTTTTCTGTAGGAGCGCGCCAAAACGACGGCTTTTCTTTCCTTTTTCCTTGACAAGCAAAACTTCCCAACAATACCCTTTGTTGTTCAGGGATTAAGTCGGGGGTTGGAATGCCAACTTTTTTAAGTTTTGGTGCTTTTTGGGGGTTGCGCGTTGTCTTTAAAGCCGCTGTGTTTCGTGTTTAAACTTGTGTTTACATTCTTCAGGAAGGCAAGAAGCGGGTTCGTGTTAGGAGAATTACAATTTGCCGCCTGTTTACTGGAATTCAGCAGTCCCGTGGTGCTTGGTGGATGGCACTGCGCGGAGCGGTCTTTTGATATTTTCCGGATCTGTCCAAATGGGATTTTGCCATTTTATGCGATGAGAATTTCTTAATGAACCCATGAAGTTCATCCACGCCCCTTGGTGGAAGTTGCTCTTTATTTTTGCCGAAACCTTCTACGAGCATTTTTGGCGTAAATTGTCCTTTTATTTGGCCAATATTTCTTTCTTCCTGTTTGAAAAGGCCCTTGTTAGAGATTGTCGCAGCTGGAAAATTAGCGGTTTGAAATCTTCTTGTTTTTAGCCTTTTGAAACAATGTTCGTACATTATTTCGGCTGATGCTCCTCCGTCCACGTACATACGGTGGATATCGTGTCCCCCCGCATGTATTTCAATGGTGAGTGGTTCTACTACCGCGTTGTCCGCGGTCAACTTTGGGAAGGAGATCTCATCGTTAGGGGAGAACCTTTGGCTAACCTTTTGTTTGACTTTGCGCTGCCATGATTGTATCATGTAAATTGTGTCCGCCTTGTCTTTAGGTGGTTCTTTTTTATCCCCGGTTCTTTGCTTATCCTTCCCTTCTTTGATGTTTTTTACTAAGTGGTCCATCCTACCTTCTTTTACTAATTTATCAATTAGTTGGCGAAGCTGGACGCACTCGTTCGTTGTGTGGCCTTTCTGTCCATGGTAGTCGCAGTAACCATTCCCTATGCGCTTTCCTTCTGGGGTGCGCATTGGTGGAGGTTTGGGAAAATTTGCTACCTCTGTTGCGAATATCTCTCTAGGAGTTTTTGTCAGCGGGGTATACTTGTCGTTACCCCGTGTACCTCCATCATTGCGATAGCCTTTGTTGCGATTGCCGCCATGGTCATTGGATTGTCTCCTTGACTGTTCCTGCGGCCTTGTTGGGTTTTGAAGTAACTCTACTTCTGGATGCTACACTGCTGCTAACTAGTCAAGTCTACTGCTAAGTGCAAAATCTCTACTGCTAGACAAGACTACTGCTGAGACTCTACTGCTGGAAGTATACTGCTGAGACTCTGCTGCCTATGTGATAAGTTTGTGTACAAATATTTGTATTTATAGTATAGATATTATGTAATATTCTATAATGTTAGAAGATCATAGTCTTGGGTAGGAAGTTGTATGTAAGCCTGTAGGGTTCCTTGGTGTATAAAAGGAGATCCTAGGGTTAGACTAGAGTACGAATTATTCTAGCATTGTATTCACTTCAAGGTTGCAAAACCCTAGCACTATTCAGAGTGCTCGTATTCAATATATTGAAGTGTTTAGTTGGTGATATTATTGTGTTTGTGTTCATCTTAAGTTAATCAATAAATTCCGCATATTGATTAAGTTTGTAACAAGTCAGCTTCTATATATTGTTGTCTTGGTTTATCTAAGATAATAATACTAGATCAATTGCTCAACTGGGATCAACAGGCCTGTAGTTAGAATATGCTTTCTTACTGTCCGCGACGGCGGCTTCTCCTTGAACGAAAGACCTTGTACGCTTCACTAGTTCGTCGAATGTTTAGGGAACTTTATCATTTAATTTTTTGATAAGGTCTTGGTTGGTGATCCCATTCATGAATCCTGAAATTTTTAGTATTTCAGGACATGCCTTAATGTGTAGGCATTCGTCTTTGAAACGCTCCATGAAGGCGCTCGTAGACTCCCCTTGGCGTTGTTTGATCCTAGCCAATTCTACTGGGTCCTTAGCGTACTTCTTTCTTTGTGTGAAGTTCAAGCGGAATGCTTTTCATACCCTTTTATACTTCTTCGTGGAAGTTTGCTAAACCAAGTTCGCGCGTTCCCTACCAACGTGGAGTTAAACATATGGCACCACACAGGTTGTGGCCAGTTTTCGATGCCAGCGGCGGATTCGAAAATTTTTAGGTGATCATCGGGGTCACCCGTTCCATCATATGTTTTGACATTGGAAGGCATGCGCCTTTTCTTGTTGTCTGAATAATCGCTTATGCGCTTTGAGAACGCACCAACCTTTTGGCGACGCCAAGGAAGGGATATGTCATCATCCTCTTCCTCGCGACGTCTTCCTCTGGACTTCCAGTGTCCGGTATCGCTATCCTCGTTGTCCGAGGAGCTGTCTGAGGGAGAGTCGTTTCTTCTGCGGCGCTTGCGCCGTTTTTCCTCGGGGCCTGAGCTTGAGAAGCTTTCGTTAGGGGATACCCGTCCACCTAGTCTGTCGTGGATTCTCCTAGATCTAGAAGATCCCTCACTTGGTGAGTGCTGTCGCCCCAACCTGTCGTGGACTCTGCGACCACCCAATCTGGTGTGGACGCTAGTTCGCCTCTCACTATCTCCTTGTTCCTCCGAGTACTGTGAGTTTGACGGCGTGCCGAGCCTAGTTCGAACACTGGCGCGCCTCTTGTTATTGTCGCGCTCTTCATAGCGCGGTGGGGAAGTTCCATTGAAGTCGAGCCGACTCCTTAACCTTCTCCTGGCCTCCTCTTGCAGGAGTGTGTTCAATGTCTCAAAATTTTGTGATACAAGATTTTTTAACATTGTTTCTTGAGCATCTTCCTCCAGCGCGGGAATACCATCTTCCAAATTGAGCCTCCTCTCGCGATCAGGCGCGTTTGGTGGCACTGTGTTGTCCACAGCAGTTGCTACTTGGTGGGGGGTAGCAAAGAGAGTGCGCTGGAGATCCTCGATGTTTGGGACTACTGTAGTAGTCTGAGCAGTTGCAGAGGGTACTTCCACCGATGGGAGAGTCGTGGTGGTTTCTACTTCCTGGCGGCCAGGCGCACTGGTTGTCCCAGTGGTTTGCCTAGGAGGCACATCAGGGTAGTTCCTCCTTGGAGGGTCACCACGCGTCTTATCCAATTGCGGAGTTCCCTTGGATGAATTTTTGTGTTTCGTCATTCTAGTCCTTAGTGTTGGGTCCCACGGATGGCGCCACTTGTTGATACAAAAGTTGGGCGTTCCTTGTTTGGGTTCCTTTCCTCGTATCAATTGGATGATATTGCTTTAGACCTGCGCACTAAGAAAGCAACAAACACCGTTAGGCTTATCGAGGGATTGTCTCCCCCGATTATCCTCCGGCGTGAGAGTAAGTAATCGTGTTTTAGGGTTGTGAAGAGTTAGGGTTTGTAAGTCGTACCTTTTCGAGAGCTAGGGTGCCCTCTATATATAGACACGAAATCCTTGTTGGTTTCGTGTTCCTCAAACCTTGGTGTATCCCGCGTATCGCGGGTATTTGATATACATCCTATAATTAGGAGATATCGTTTATTCACATTCCTAAATATTTATTGGGCTTGGGCCTCGTGGACCAAAGCCGCCTAATTGGTAGTCCAATTAGTATGAAATTGGCCTACGCGTAGTGGGCTTGCGTGTTGGTATTGTTTACCAAACGGGTTCATGACCCGGTGTAGACTATACGTCATCACATACAATATTGAATTCTTGTTCAATAAAGAAGATGCAAAATGACTCAACGAACGCACTAGGTTTTGGTATTACCTTGTTAAAGAAGATTCGAGAAAAGATGAAAAAAGAAGACGTGTTTTCAGAACGAGCAAGACATTAGCATTGAACCAAGGTTTACGAGGGGTACATTTGCAACTTAGTGAGAGTTTCAAGGTTCAAATAGTCGTGTAGGAAAGAAGTTGAGATACAAAAAGACGGCAGATATTACGGAGGATTGTGACAAATAGAAATTGAGGTTTTGGAAAAGGAATGTGACTGTCTTTACTAAATTATGGATATATCATTATTAATTCCTGTTATTAAACTACTCCGTATAAAATTGTAGTATTAATTATTCAAGTAGAGATAATTGCTAAAAAGTGACTACCGGATTATGATCAACTAGCAGGGCACCCGCGCGATGCGGCGGCGGGTACCCTGTGATTATATTTTTCGGCGAGTAAATGTTAACCACAACAGCGACCCCATCGACCTTCAATTTTCCTGTCACCCCAGTTTTTTTCTCTCTTGTGACTTACATGCGGCCTTTTAGGCCCAGTAAGGCGATCGACAATTTTTTTCAACTTTTTTAATAATAAATTAAATTTCATTAATAATTAAAAAAAAACATTATATAATAATTCAAATACATTTATAAACATTACAAATGCTCAGTCTATCCTTTTTTTTGGTTAGATGAATCTTAAGTACCCGGTCTAGCCTTTTTATGGTTAAGTAAATATTGATAAGGGTCAATACCGACCTCGATAATAATAGATAACCCCAAAAAAATTGGTCACTTTGCCATTTTAAAGTCCAAGTATGACACAATTTTATGACTAATTTTTGGATTAACCCACTTATTGTAACCATGATCTCATACCTCACCTAATTTTATATTCATAAATTATAGTAAACAATTTAGGCCAAATATATAGTATCATTTAGGCCAAATTAAACCCAATTCATTTGATATAGCAGTTAAGGCCCAACAAAAGAAATGAACAGATCCTATACCCTAAAAACTCTCACACTTAACCTAAACACATTATCATCCGCCTACCACACACATTATCCTCTCACCAAAACTCATCTCCCTCAACAAAAACAATTCACTGATTACATCTCACATCTCATTTTCATCACATCCCCATTAAATCACAACAACACATAAACACCATTCATAAGCCAGTCTTTGTTTCTTGTGCTACATTGCAACGGTCCAAAATTTACTCACAAACGGTCCAATATTAAATTCCAACGTCTATATTTTGTTCCATGCCGTCTCGGCAATTTTTGCCGCTTTCACCCATACCGCCCCCAAACTACATGGGTGGCGGCGGTGTTGCCGTGCGGTTTGGGGTGATACCGAGCCCATACCTCACCCGCTGCCAGCACCCTAAGGATGGGTTTTAATGGAGGGTTGTACATTGTGTTTACCTAATTGTAATAATAGGTCCAAGGGTGTTTTAAATGCTATTTAATGTATAATTGTAAGATTTTGGTCTGAATTTCGAGTTATGATTGTTTTCATTGTACACAATGCTTTGCTTGTTGTAATTCTGAAAAATCTTTGCTTTGAAGTGTTGTGAACATTGCATAATTTTTTGTACATTTGAAATTTTTGGAGAGAGAGTCCTTTGTCTATTATATATAGTATAGATTCTTAATACACATTAAATAATCTATTCTTTTCATATTTACATCAAGAATTGAGACACCTTTTCTCTCCGCACTCCAAATTCAATATCAAAAGAAACAAATATCAACCTTTATTTCCTGCCAAGTGATACTTTAAAACTTGAAGATAGTAAACTTTACATGCATAATTGAATTTTGTTAGCTATAAACAAAATAGAACAGATGTATGTGCATCAACGTGACTCGATAAACAAATAGAACATCATCAAGATGAGTTGCTACTGTTTATGAATTTGCAACTTGTCTAAATAATTAAGGCAAACAATACACACTTATACACAGGGACGGAGCTAGGGGGGTTCCCGCGGGTGCCCGGGAACCCTATGAATTTTTTCTATTTAGTGTTAATTTTTGAAAAAAACACCGATTTTTCCTAATTGCATCTTAAATGCACCCGGTCCTTCGAAATGTGTTTCTAGTATTACGGTTCAAAAGATTTTGTGCACCCAGTCATATTTGGTCCTGGCTCCGTCCCTGCTTATACACACACAACCATATTGCTTGGCTCCCAACTACACATTATCATAAATTCCTAACAAAAAGAAAAAACATATTCCATTCATTTTGATATATATATTTGGTACAAGTATGAATGTTGTGAACATACGTTTCAACTTTTAAAGCTTGCTCAAAATTTGCGTATATTTTTCACAAATATGCAAATGAAAATATATAAACTAAATATATAATATTGTTAGACTGTCCTTGTTTCAATAAAGTCATTTTCTTTTAACCCAATTACCTATCTAGACCAAAAATACATCTCATTTACCAATCTAGACCATTTTTTTACAACTTACCAAAATGAACTGAGAGAAAGTTTGAAAGTGACATCTTGGTTACATGTATAAAACTGATGGCATCTTGGAAGCAAAAAAGCACTTGTTGGACTAGTAAAAACGTGAGACGTGATAGTGACATATATTCGGTTTTCATACTTTCATAGCAACAACATCCAATTATCCAAATAATCTTAATATCACTCGTATAATATTTGCCTAACACATCCAATTATCCAGGAATCAAGTTTTACGTGTTTTGTTCTTTGCTAATAAGATATTATTCCTTGGATATATAATGTTACCGTGAGCCACATAAATATATTATTTTGTGTAGCTGCTTGTCAAAGTTAACTTATACACAGAAGTGAGGATACATGGCTTCACCTTTTCCATCTTCTTGACCTCGCCTAGGGTCACGCCTAGATCAAATCCACATCGCCCTCAACCTCGCCTGTCACATCGCCTAGGACCTCGCGTTTCACATCACCAAGAAACTTCACATCGCCCTCGACCTCGCCAAGAAACTTCACATCGCCCAAGACTAACTCCTTGTTAACACATATCGTCATCGACCACGCCTACACTCAAATACACACGCCTGTCACATCGCCCTTCACATCGCCTAGGGTTAGAAATGTTCACCTCGCTCACATCCTCGCCTAGACATGTTCACCTCGCTTGATTTTCTCCTCCACCTAGCTGACTCAACTCCACCTCGCGTTTAAACCTCGCCTACACATCGCCTAAACCCTCACTTCGCCTAAACATCGCCTACACCTCGCCCAGCTTCTAAATGTCACGTACACCTCGCCTACACCTCGCCCTTTTACATGTCTACTAGATCTAACGGTTAGAAAGTTATTTAGTAATAGAACTAACGGATAATATCAAAAAGTTTATTCTCGATAATTTTATGTGCGAGGTTCATTTTCGATAACTAGTGATATAAAGTGTTCATTTAAGTAATTTACTCTTTTCTTTTTATCTACTCATCAATATGACAATATGAGATATATATACCTAAAGAACACCTGTTAATGATTTGTTGTTCTTTGTTTTTATCTTTCATATCTATTCTAATACTTTTCTAGTGTTGTTTGATTGATAATAGGAATATAAGAAAGATTCGACAACCTATATTCAATGGATATAAATATAATATCAAAAAATTATAAAGTAGGTGGGAGAACATCCGTTGGTATATATGGTAGAACTCAATCATTTGACAGGGTATAATTTGCGTATATCGTGGCGACATATGATTTCTAAGGGATATTAGATTATACTCCCGCTTAATTGTTCCGTTTGATATTTATAGTCTTTCATTTCTAACTTTGATTTTTATTATATTTTTTTGTGTTATATAACATTTAATCTTTTATTATATAACAGAATTACATCATTTCGGAGTGTTTTTGCAAAACCCTTCTCATTTAAAAAAAAATTAGACCAATAGCAGAGCTCGATTTTGCCACGTAGGCGAAATCGAGCTATATAATTGGTCAATAAAAAGTTAAAATTAAATTGATTTTGGTCAAACTTAATAAATTTGGTGGAGAAATTTGGTTAAGAAAAAAAATGCATAAAAATATAGGTGTCAAATTTATGAAAACAAAAACTTCAAAAAAGAGGAAGTAATTAATAAAACTTTAGTGGTTGAATTTTAAATAAATTATATAGAGCTAAGTATAAAATTACAAGTTTCCATGTTTTTTAATAACTTTAGAAAAAACACAAATAACCCCTTACACTTTATACCCCTTATACTTTATAATACTAACTTTGTCTAAAATTACATGAGTATTAGCTTTCATACATTAAAATTACAAAATTTGGTAAATATGTGAATTAGTTTTAATATTGTTAGTTTTAGACTTTTATCCATTAGAATATTCTTTTAAATAAAGACTCGTGTTATTCTATTTAAAAGATTAATTTATGCGTACACGGGTTTGAATATTAAATACGGCTAAATTATTAGTAACGGGAATATAAATATCAAATGGTAAGCACGAGTTACTGTGATATGAAAATAAATATACACGATTCTACTTATAACAACGACTCATGAAATTGTTATTTAAAATTTATATATGAATATCCATAAAAACATTTTAAAAACTTTACGGAGCATATTTTAACTTCATTAACGCTCATTATGTGCTACTAAACTCGCACATTTTGTACAACATGATATCAATAGTTAAAGTTAAACAATAACATCAACATCAACCTCAACATGTATGTCAGTTAAAAACGTTATAAAAAGCTAATTTACTCATTTTGACAAGTGATATGCTCTATTAGGCTGCACCTTCTACTTTTTATTACTTTAGCAGAAAGTGTATTGTGCGCGTTGTTAAGTCCGAAAGAAATGAAGAAAAAAAAGTGTACGTTTTGTGCCAATGGTTTGAGTATTAGCTGATTGATGTTTCTTTTAGGATGTTTTATATACCAGTTGGTCTTTATTCGTTGTTTATTCGAACTTGACACATTAAGAGACTGGGAATACAAGTTCATCACCAAGTATGCTAAAGTAGGAACCATAAAAACCCCCGAAACTACACTTGATGCATCAACTACGGATTTACTTTGAAGGTTACTTAGAACATATATTTGATATAATAATTTGCTTATATGGTATATGTGTTTATTGAATTTTAAAATCAAGTTGTCTCTTGAATTTTCATATACTTAAACGGCTAACTCACATACTGCCAAGTTAACGTTATATAAATGCCTTTGTGTCATGCACTGATATGTGTTGCATTAATTCCAAAGTTGCAACAAAAAAACAAATGTCACACGTATTTGATGAGTTAATTGCTTTTGAATTTGTTGTAATATAGAATACTGATGATCTAGAAAAAGATGTAACTAATATGTCTCATTCACTTGAAAATCTGCTGCGAAAAGAATGAGCCCGTTTACTAAAGTAGGACTTGCTTAAGTTATTGAAGTTTGGGACTGTTATTTTCTACTCATTATAGTAAGTTTTTAAAAGGTTTTGGGACCGTCTTAATAGTTAGATTCGTGGTGATTAGGATTATGTTAATGGCTGTCTTAATAGTTATTAAAGGGAATTCAAGGTGTTTCGGACTGTTTTTAATAGCTGAATTGATGGGTGCATGAAACTGCCTTGATAGTTGAATTCAAGGGTGTTTGAGACTATTTCAATTGCTAATTTTAGGGGTGTTTGAAACTTTAATAATAGCCGAATACATGGGGTGTTTTTAATAGGCATTGTTATTGCAAAATAAATTTGACTTATACTAAATTAATAGATGTAAAGTTCAAAACATTTTAAGACAATATATTCGGTATTAAATACATGATAAAAATTTTTATGTCAAAACCCCGTTCGTGCACGGGTATTATAACTAGTGTAAAATATATGAATGAATTAGATTCTAAATATATTTTCCTTGACATAATTTTCATCAAGTATTATATAATACAAACAAAAATATTTAAAGTTAAATTTAAGAAAAAAAAAATACTGCAAAAATCAAAACATGGCAATTAATATGAGACTGAGAAAATACATGATTAGTTCCTCAACAATATATTACATCTAGTAAGTTTTATGCTTTTTATATTTTGGTCTAAGGCTATGTTTGGCGCAGAGCTTTTTGGGGCGATGAGCAATGAGCTTTTTGATTTTTAGTGTTCGTTTGACAAAAAAGCAGTGACCTTTGCTATTTTTTATGAAAGCTCATTTTTTCAATTCTTATTTAAGAAGTTGTGAGCGGTGAGCAGTGAGTTGTGCAACTGCTCACAACTCACTTCTACTGTTTACAGCTACTTTTGCCAAACATAGCCTAAATGACTCAAATAAATATCATATGGCTTCCACATTAAATCAATGCAAGAAGAACCTTTGTGTACTATTCATTTTTTTTACAGCAAATATTTATTAAAAGAGACTAGCAAGGAGCTAGCACAAAATTACATTGATTTTTAAGTCAATCCAACCAAACTAAACGACTAGAACCTCTACTATTTAACCAAGAAAAAGAACAAAAAGGAATATTATCGAATAAATCACATTTCTTCATGCGTTGTGAGCTGAATGTGATCAAGTTCCGATACTTCCAAATAAGCCCCCAAGTATACATGGCTATCACTTGAATGAGCTTCTTTACTTCGTTAGAAACCCGTATGTTATCAAACAAAGACTCCCAATTCGAACAGGAGTAAAACAAAGAGATATTCAAATCTACCCAAACACGAACCAAACGCCAAATATTTGACGCGGCATCACACGAATAGAAAATATGATCATTGGTCTCCCTACTGTTACTACAAATCGGACAATCAATATAATGAATATCCGACCTTGTCTTGAAAGATTCAAACGATGAGCAAGCCTATCCAATCTCATCCACCAAATGAAAATATTCACCTTTCGAGGAAGAATGTTACACCAACTTGTTGCCAAAAGATAGATGGGAGAATAACATCGTCAATATGTTTCCTTTTAGCACCAACAGTGAAAGAGCCATCATGGCTGAGACCCCAAAATTACATCTCTACCAATAGAAAGTGAAATCTAATGCAGTTCAGCTTTCAAAGCTTCTAGCATGTCGAGACATCTGCCAGAAGAAATTGGATGCGTCTAATGCCACGCCCACTCACCACTAGAGAACTGATCACTAATGGTACAGTTAGAATGCGCCTCTAAACGATAAAGCCTATTAAATCGAATATAAAGAGGAGAGTCCCCGATCCAATTATCGATCCAGAATCTCACTTGAGAACCACAGCAAACTTTATAACTCAAAGTGTTTGATGGAATAATGCTTTTAGCGTGACGACGGTTGATAGTGCCAATAATATTATCGCACACCCCCTTAAATTTGCAGACGAGATGAGTAAGGCCTACGTATGAGCAGGTACACTACCTATTAGTACATATAGATTCTAGGTACTTTCTAGTTATAAAAGTAAAATGGGATTTAAACGCATCATACTCCTATAGATTATACGACGTATACCCTTTGGGGTCCATATGTCGTATAGATGGCGGTTCCAGCTTATACATACATAGTATACAAAATCTTTCTCATTATTTTCATAAACCCTAATATATAAACCATTTTGGACAAGACTTGGAATTTAGATTTCGGTTTATTCTTACTTTTCTCCTCATCAACTCAGAGGTATGAGATCTTAATTCATTATTAGCTTATATTTGGTTAAGTTTTTGATAAATTTCATTTATGGGGAATTCGACCTATATCATTATTTTTGTCCAATTGATATGGGGGTTTTTGTTAGGACTGTGTTTATAATCATGTATATATAATTAATTTGATTCAAACGATTTTTTTTTGCATGTTTTTGACCAAAATATTAGGATTTTATGGTTTACACCAAATTTTGGGGTTTTAATTCGAATTTAAAATTAAGGTTTATTAGTTGTTAATTGGGGGTTAATTTTTGTTAAGATTTAACTGTGGTAAAAAGTTTTGGGTAAAAATTCGTTTGTAAAATTTTTGTTCGTATGAATTGTTTATGCAAGTGTATACGATGTATACACATAATTATGTATACGGTATATACATCCTGTATACGGTGTATACCCATGTGTGAGGATTAATCCCTTCCATTTTCTCTATTCATATAAATTCCAGTATAAATGAGTGTGTGTCGGTGGCATATAGTATACATTACAACTTGATCATTTTTGTATATTGAGACTACCAAAATGAGCATTGCATCGGGGTAACTTGGTGTAATTTGTTTAGTTAGGATAAAAGGCATAAAGTTTAGGATTTAAATCAAATTAGCCCATCCGTTTATGTTATGTATTGAGTATATTGACTTTTCACACCGATTAGTTAATCCCCCTGTGAAACCCTTATTGTTACACTCGTTTTAAGTGTAAGAAATATTAGAAAGCCTATTGAGCCTATATGTTATTTTTGTGTACACCCTAGTTGTTTACTGTATTTTGGGAAGACCGAAATGACTAAAATATGAATAGAATATTCTTGTTTATTTAAATCAGTTAACTATTTTGCTTGATTGTTTTGTTACACCTTACAACTAGCATACCTTATAGTTCTTTAAGTTCATGATGATGGGTTGCTAGTTGTTCTTGGACCAATTTGTGGAATTCGCGGCGTATTGATCTTTTAAAGACTATTGAAGAATGTCGATTTTTGACATTGGCATATCTCAAATGGGGGAACGTATTTGTATAGACCCCTGTATCTTTATATTTATATTTCGACGATATTGTTATAAAGCAGCCGTTATGTTGTATAGTTTTTATAGTTGATGAGCGTGGGATTGCGACCACGCAACAGGTTTTACCTCTCAAGGGATCTTGAGAAGCTTGCAATCCCACCAGGCAGTCTACCTGGTCGGTGTAGTATAGTGTATTGGTAAGTACGGGGGATTGATCGTTCTCTCACAGGGAATAGTGTTCATTAGGATAGAAAGACTACTCTAAAAGGTCTAAAGGTGAAGGAAGATTATTTTTGTATTTTTATATTTTATGGAAAGCATGTAAAATCTCGGGTTTTAGAGGAGTGGGCGGAATTAGTTGCTAGTCAACTAACCAAAAAAACTACAATTGCAATTAAAAATAAAATAACTAAACTATTGTGGTTGTGAAAACTTATATGGAGACAAATGTGTTTACTTAGATTTCCTTACTCCTTAACTATCTTTTACCGGTTAATTGGTGTATGTATTAATTGCGTGGATGACGGGTGTATTCCTTAACAATTCATGGGGTGGCGTACATATCTCCCCAATTCTATGAGCTCTTATCTCCTCCTACAACTATGCGTACACATAATCATAGGGATTGTAAACAGTGGCTCATGCATTAAATACTACCTTAATAACCTAGTACGCATTAGTTACATGTTTCTTAAGACGTTCAAGCATGTTACCATAAAGGAGTATTGCCAGTTTTCTTAAGGCTAACATTGATGAAACATTCATCCAAACAAAGTAATAATACACCAATCAACCAATAATTAATAGTTAGGTTTCATTAGATCTAAGCAAACACAAGAAAAATCTAGCCTAGCATGTTAATTGAAAGACAAGCATAAGATATAATTAACCAACACATAGACATATTGATTAATTTAAGTGAGGACTTATCTTTAATTGAACATGAAGGATTCACGGGTGAAAAACCCTTGAAAATACAGCCAAATTCGTCTTTAGGGTTTTTCCCAAACTTGTATCAAAAGTTCCACACTAATGAATGAAAAATAGAAAAGTATATATAGATTTTACATTCTGACGGCGTCAGGTTATGGGTTCTGACGCCGTCAGCTCGCCGTCATTAGGGTTCTCGGATGGCCTAGATTTAAATCTGACGCTGTCACTTGTAAATGTGCTCTGGGCCGTCACTCTTTAGCATTACACCTGACGGCCTACTTTCTTTAACACCTGACGCCGTCAGGTGTAAACATCTTGTTTTCTTCATAGGGCGTCTAGTGTAATCTGATTTTACTCCTTTGTCCATGTTGGCTGACTGCGTCACCTTGTGACTCTGACGCCGTCAGGTAGGATTTCCAGCTTCTTTTGAGACTTTGTCGTTTTCTTCACTTTTATGCTCCGAAAACGTCCAAATTAGCATGTTTTCCAGAATTCCTCTCAAAAGTACCTAAAATGACAAAAGGAACGATTTAGGGCAATATTTGATCACATTTACTCGAATTAGGGCTTAAATGACCCCTTAAAACGGGTACACTTTTCGTCTCATCAATAGTGTAGTTATTAGGAGCTAATGTGTATAGATCACCAAAGTATGAATATCAATTAAAGTTAAGAGGCGATAATTCATCAACATAAACACACTAGCACACCTCCTCTATGATGCGTCAAAGGCCGAGTTAATGCATCATTATATGCCTAAGTATTACAATTTATATGGATTATAAGGCATCAAATTACAAGTTTATACGCATTAACTCGTTGTATTCTTGTATTAAAGACACTTGATGATTTGCGAATTTTGGGTTTGTGGAATTGAAAACAACTAGCGACAAGGGATTAAAGACTTACGAATCTACATGTTTGTTTGTTTTATAATTTACACCCATTAAATGTCTTCCAAGTCTATATCCTACTCTTTTTGTTTAATGCTCTCGCCTATTTGTTATGTGTTACCCATATTGTTGCGTTCTTGAATAATTAGAGTTAGACTCTAGTGGTTGAGACTTCAAATTTGGTCATTTCCTTAAGTATTTTGGCTTATCTTAACTACTTATATTAAAAAAAATGGTCTAAGTGGAAATGTGAAAATGTGGAAAACTTAATTTTCGGTCAATCTCAATTTTACCCCTGCAAATGTCAACCGAAACTTAATTGCCTGGTGAATTAATGTCAACCGAAAGATGGAAAGTAATAATGGAATTCAATGTCTGTTTCATGTCAATAAAATTGGAATTCAATCCTATATTCGCTATTTGTTCAATCCCCTATACGCTTCTTTTGTGCATTCTTCTTTGATACGCTCCTTCCCAAATCGTTTACAATACTCCAATCAGTCAACCTATGCCCCATCCTTTTTTGTGTNATCAAAACGACATCATGTGCGTCATGTCACGACGCTACATTATATATATATCTTAACTACTTATAATAGAGAAATGGTCAAAGTGGAAATGTGAAAATGTGAAAAACTTAATTTTTGGTCAATCCCAATTTTACCCCTGCAAATGTCAACCCAAACTTAATTGCCTGGTGAATTAATGTCAATCGAAAGATGGAAAGTAATAATGGAATTCAATGTCCGTTTCATGTCAATAAAATTGGAATTCAATCCTATATTCGCTATTTGTTCAATCCTTTTATACGCTTCTTTTGTGCATTCTTTTTTGACACGCTCCTTCCCAAATCGTTTACAATACTCCGATCAGTCAACCTATGCCCCATCCTTTTTTGTGTTATTTTACCCCTCCAAATTATTCTTCACAAGAGTAAGTAATTATTTTGATCTACAATTTGTATTGCAGGTCCTTTTTTTGTGTTATTTTACCTCCTCCAAAAAGGTTGGACGATTCAAGGCTACTAAGGTTAGTAGGTTTAAAAATTATATCTCATTATTTTGTGGTTTTGCCTTTTCACTGATATTTATTTCTAATTGATTTCTTCTAAACTTTTTGTTAAATATTATCTCTCAGAATCCGTATGAATGAACTGCTTTTATGTATAATTTGGGATGAAGTTTTGAGTTGGATTTGGAACGAATTAATGAGGGTATTCTATGCACACCACATGTTTGATGAAATGTGTGTGAAACTAAATTTAGATTTTTTTTAATTGTTTTAGGGTGTCGAGTTCACTTATTCAACCTGATATGAAGTGGATTTATTTATGAAACAAAACACAACTCCAATAGCAGGTAATGATAATTAAGTGATTTCAAAGTGTTATTTTATATTTATATTTTTGTTTCTGCAGGCTTCCATGTTGTTGATCTGACAAGCTTTGTTCCATGTTCATTTCCAGGTACAACGTTAGACAGAAAATTTTGAGAAGTGCTCAAGTGATTAGGAGTCTGAACAACAAAAGTGAGTTCAATGTTTACTCATTGTGTCATACTGTTTCCGTTCGAATAGTTAATCTTGAACAATATATACACTTTGCCATGTACTTGAACAAGTTTAGTTTCTTTTTTTGGACATGAAGTACTGCAATCCTTGCAAAAAGAATCAAATGATCAAACATGCGCTTAATTTTTTAGAAAAATAACAAGCAAGATATTATTTATATTTAAACTTAATGCACACACGTGGTTTATGTTAAATGCTTGAAAAGAACGCGTGTATGTTACTCACACCATATTGCGAAATCCTATTATCATTACTCTAATATTTCTTAATTGTTTGGATCAAACATCATCAATGGGGTATTTGCGTCCAGTACTCCGGCTTATATTTTTGAAGAAGTTATCAGCAAGCAATTCGATTTATATATTTATAACTTGCAAACAAATTTTTAAATATCTAAGATCATTTTCTTTTACAAGTGCTTTATACAAGCTGTTGTTGATAAGGTTAGTGGTAATTGAAAAGCTTACACTTTTATATGTTTATGCATAGGATTGGGTCGAACAAGGCGTTGATGGAACCGGGTATAAAGATTAAAAAAGGGTTACTTCGTATCAGTTTGCAAGTACGCAGACGACACAATTTTCTGATGCAGAGGTTACAGTTCT
>LBNU01018958.1:128248-143455 GCA_014162995.1 Artemisia annua
TTGACTTATAAAGTCAACAGATTCCACAATCATAATTAACCAAACTTTATAATTTGAATCTGTTAAAAATTCCTTTGTATGGAATTCTGGTTTAATTTTTGGTGTTTTCATTTCAACATTTTTCAGTTTCATATGCAGTTTAAGGGAGTGTTTCGAAAACCCATTTTGACTTATATAGTCAATACATAAAACACAAGGTTTACAAATTATCCATTTAAAACAATAGGTTATGCATACATATATTGCATCATAGTTGGAAAACATTGTTAATGGATAAACCCATACGGTTTATCCAACACAAATAGATACAAAATATTTCTCTAAGCATTGCTCAAGTTTTTGGGTGGCCACCAATCCACCATACATACAATTCCACAAAAGTTGTTTAAAACATGTCATTGATCCAACTGCAAAGCTCCATTAGCAGTTCAGCACACATCAAAGTGTGAAACGCTTTGTGCCCTGTTAGTTTCATCACATAAAAAAAAAGCGGAGCATTGAACCTTGACCAAACCGTGCTTCCGCCCTCAAGTCCCTGAAACTTTTGGAAGAAACAATAGCCACTTTCCTCCTCAACATCCCTTGACCAACTTGAATTGTTCTCTCACGCACGTCGAATACTTTTCGTATCGTTTTATGCTTAACAACAGCGATAAGGAACCCATACAAGTTGTACTTGTTAACAATTCTTGAGGGTATAAACTGTTACATAACGAAGAAAACTAATCAATAGTTTGTGATGTGTTGCATCTATAAGACATTATGATCCATCAAACTTTGTATAAGACACACAATATCTGATAAAAATGATATCTATATATCTTATTAAGCAACCATGTCAACAATGCATAAAGGAAGTATAGCAAAGTTTCAAAATACTTACAAGTCGTCCATCTCTCCAGAAGCAGGCAGTCTTCTTCCTATAGAATGCCCTTTCTTCGTGATCATGGACTGTGTGAAACGGCCAATTACACATCCAATTCATCCGACGGGGTTCAAAATCTGAATATAATATTAGATACTTAGTTACATATAATCCAATAAGTTATACTGCTATGATATACTTCATGTAGTTATAGTGAATAAACTAAAACATACCATAGTCGTGTGGTTGGTGACATATGGCATTCATGGCTATGTTGGTGCTGTATGTCTCCACTGTTGAGATGGCCCCTCCATCATGTTCAAACAACATTACATTAAACTCCTCCCCCGGGACAACCTGAGTAAACACCATCATCTGACCAGGTACCATTTTCAAGTCTTTGGCCAGTCTCTCCCAACCACAGCCAAAGAGGTACATGTGGACATATCGATCATAGCAATCCTTAAAACTTTGCACGCTAACTTCGTAATCAATGGTGTTACTAGTAACCATGATCGACTCTGTAGGTGTTGGACCATGCAGATATGCTAGAAAATCTTCTGGCAATGACTGCTCAAACATAGATGTGTCTGTCACTGGCACTAAACATCTCCAAAACTTAGCACTTTCTGGTTCATAATTATGTAACTCCTCCCAATTCTCATTGTAGGTAGCTACATAAAACACATCCTCACCCTCTTTTATAAAATGTAGATAACAAACATCCGAACAAGTGATGTTGTACATCGCAAAATCATTCCACCTTGCTCCCTCAACAACACATACTAACTCTGATACTCTTCTTGCACTAACTCTCCATCTAACCCATGTATAGTTAACTAAGTAAATATAACGATTCCCATGATAGGAGCCTCCTAACACGTAATCATTATGCAGTTCCTGTATATCAAGATTATGTTTTAAGCATTGACAATTTCTTAAAACTAGTTTCTTAGAAAAA
This sequence comes from Artemisia annua, assembly GCA_014162995.1. Taxonomy (NCBI): domain Eukaryota; kingdom Viridiplantae; phylum Streptophyta; class Magnoliopsida; order Asterales; family Asteraceae; genus Artemisia; species Artemisia annua. The sequence continues at coordinate 130,075 of LBNU01018958.1, forward strand.
TAACATTTAATTCTTATATGGTGTTAACTTACAAACTCTTCCAAAACATCTTCAGGATTGTCCAAAGCGCAAATAAATTGATTCACATACATAGCTACTGCATTAATGATTAAGATCATGACAAATAACGTTTGAATGAAATATAAATCAGTAAATATTGTTACCTCGTATGTGTGTTGTTTGATTTTGCACGCCTTGCAACTTCAGATGGTCTGTGTTTGCGGGTGTGTGATTAGATCAGATTCAGTAAGATAGAATATGGGTAGGATGTATGTGACAATGTGTGTGAGACGATCGGTTTTACTCAAGTGTTAATGGTTGGGTGTGGGTTTATTGATTCCCGCGAAAACATTAATATGCGTATCAGAGAAGATACGAAAAAGTTGCGTAGTTAACAATGTGTTAGTTCACATTTGGTCCCTAAAGTTGAATGTCGGGTTTATGTTGGGTTAGCAAATGGTTAAAAGGTGATTGGACTATTATGCCCCTCGAACTAGAACAGAAATCGTGCGTTGACCGAGCCCAAACGGGTCAAGGGACGCAATCGGCCTATAAAACACAAAGTTTGGACGCATGGCGACGATTTTTGTAACTTAGGGGGCAGGGCGATGTTTTTGGGAAAGTTTAGGGACCAACGGTGTATTTTTTTCAAAAAAAAAAATTGAACTTGGTCGCTGGAGAGAGAAAGCTGACGTGGCAGGGAAAAAGAGGGGGATTGAATCCCCTTACTGTGGGTAGCCTTATAAACCAAACGGACCCTAAAAATCCAAATTTCAACATCAAAGTATAGATTATGATTCTTTTCGTCAAAAAGATGAACACAAATTTGGATTCTCATCCATTACAAAACTAAATATAAGGCTAGTGACAGTGGGCCTGAAACAATTGGTTGAAAGCAATGCACAACCGATATCCACATAGGTCGACACCACTGTGGTGAATGTTTCCCAAATCGGTCGCCGGCCAAGAATTTGCAATATGTGTTGCTTATTCGACCGATTTTCAAACAACACAAATACCACTTTTCATTTAAAGTTTCAATGAAATTATATATGGGTCACCATTGTGAAGAGAGAGGTGAATATGGGTTGAGGAGAGAGAAAGCTGAGGTGGCAGCCGGAAAAATGATGCAATATGGGTCACCACTGTCACTAGCCTAATAATTATAATGTTTAGCTATATTTTTTTTTCCAATAATATTTTAAGTATTGAAATCATCGTTTGTATTTATGGGAGAATTTATGATACAACTATGTTATTCCATGTTGTTGTTACAAACTTACAATGATGACAAATGACAAACATAGTAGCATATAACTACTTAGCTAATAAAAAAAAAAATATCATAGACATTATTAACTTTTTTAATTTACTTTAAAAGAATTAAATTATAATGAGATTTGTTATACAATGGCCACTGGTCAATAAAGCGTGGTATCATTTTAAAACCAAAACTCTATCAAACAACATTAATGCAATTAAAAACACCCATTCACTAAAAATTACAACCATTTAAGCACAATGTACAATAGTTGCAACCAATTTTCAGATTTACAACAAAATAAGCATAGTGTACAACAAAATAAGCATGATATAATTTTCAGACTTATAATATTAATGCTATTAAAGTGGTCAATGTTATTAATGACTATAATGACTACTACTTACAAGAAAAGAAACATAGTGTACAACACTATAATGCACATAATTTTCAGCCGTACAAGATAAGAAACATAGTGTATAACAAAACATTACATTAATGCTATTTAATGTAGTCAATTATTTAACTGGTCAATAAATACAATTAATACAGTTATTAAAACACCCCTTACATAAAAAATATAAATTATCAAGCATATTGTATAACCAAATTAAACACAATTCCTGCATTAAATTTCACTACTACAAATAATAAAGTACATTATACAAATATTCAAGCCCGAACTGGCAACAAGCCAAATGGGCTTGAGCCCGGACGGGCGCGGACCAAACGGGCTCGAGCCCGAACAGGCACGGGCCAACGGGTTCGAGCCCGAACGGGCACGGGCCATACAAAATTCTTGATATCCGTAAATTGATTGTCAAAAAGAACATAATAAATTAAAATACATTATTCATCGAAAATTTTTATTTCATGGTACACGCCGCTGCAACGCGCTGATACATGCTAGTCATATGCTACAAGGAATGGTAAAAAAGTAAATAAATTACTAAAACCTAACAAATTATAGTGCAATTAAACTTGATTGTATAAAGTCATCATTGTACTTTCAAAAAGTGGTACACAAAGCATGTAACATAATTGTTTGCCATAACCAAATTATACTTTAATTCAAAAAAGAAAAAACCATAACACACGAACTTAACTCTTCCACACATATAAAAAGCATGAACACTTGTATCATTACTATGTTTTTATCATCATTATTCATTAACTAAAACAAAAAATAAAAAAATAAAAAACCCTTAAAAGCCGGCCCACAATCATCCAACGGTCAGAAAGTTACGGTGGGGTTAATCACACACGATTATTGCACCCACTTACACCACGTAGATCATCTCGTTATACAGTACATTGCAGAGTTGTCATTTAACGGTTGGAAAATATATGTCGTGGGTCCTACATTTATTTTAGAATAATTTACAAAATTGCACCTTTAATTTAGTTAAATTACAAACACCATACTTACAACTTTGGAAATACATACACATTCTTAGAGCATCCACTATGGTGTTTCAAGAATAGGTCTAAAACTTTATGAAGAGGTTCAAGATTTTGTGTACCATAGTGAGTAACCATTTCATGTCTAGGTGGCATGAAAAGGTCTAAGATTTTGGAGAGGTCCAAGAAGTGTATTTTATTTAATAGCATTAATTTATGTTTGAAGAATTTATAAACCTTAAAAGCTTTATCTATAGTGGGAATAGGTTCATAATATGAAAAGTTTTAAAAATTAATGACAATGTAGGAGGTGGCAATTTTATAAACCTTTTAAAAGGTCCACCATAGTGGATGCCATTAGTTAGGTTTTTTGATGGGCAATTACTGTGAACTTCGTAAGTATAGGAACATTTAAGAGTATTTTGGAGCATTTAATGTTTAATGGTTTGAGCATCTAATGATATTTCACTTCATTTTACTTATCACGACTTAGTTACAGTTATCTTGTCAAACACTTTTAAAAAACAAACACTTATTTTGTATCTATCTTGCTAATAATTAGCGTAATTGGTTACCGTTACTGCTAGGTATGCCTAACATGTTAAAAAACAAACAGTACTTGTTGGAGACGATAATAGTACACCAGACTTGTAAGAAAAGCTACGCTTAGAGTGTTCGGTACAGTTACCTTGTGACATGTCATAGAATTTTTGTGGTACCCATGGCATCGCCAAACTGCACCCGCTAGTGCTATAGCCATGTTATACGTCCCATCCAAGGCCATAACGACCGTTATGGGTATTATGTTTCTTTTTGTTGTGGGTGAGCGGGATATTTTTGGTTGTGTGTTATAGGAATTTTATTGGAATGGGTGTTTATGTTATTTGAGTGTTATAAGGTACATGCTGACGTAACGACACCTGTAAGGTTATAGGTGCTCACTACATCCACCTCTCTTACAATTTTAAGTTGTAGATACTGAAACCGCTAATTATCGAAACTATAGGGACACATTTTGCAAAATACACCTTATTTTAACTCGTTCTCAGCTGGCAATATTTCTAATTTCCATTTATATTTACAATTTCACAAAATCTTAATTTAAAAAAACAGACTGTTTCAAACCCCAAAACCGCCCTTAAAACCCCCCTTAAACACAAACCCCAACACATACTCCAAACCCTCACACACTAAAAACACACACACACACACACAAACACAAACTCAAATCACCAACTTTTTTTAATCCATCTTTTCATGGCTGAAGAGACAGTAAAAACTAGCGATGCTCCGGTGGTGGCGACTGAGGTCGCCGCTGCTCCGGCGCCGGAGAAAACCGAACCTGCCCCACCAACAACTGAAACCGTAACGGTAACTGAGACCGTTACGGAGGCAGTTGTTGAAAAAGAAGAGAAGATAGGTGAAAGTGCTTCTTTTAAGGAGGAAAGTAATGTTGCTGGTGAACTACCTGATCCTCAAAAGAAGGCTTTAGATGAACTTAAGTGCTTGGTTCAAGAAGCTCTTAATAAGCATGAGTTTACTAAACCGGTTGAAGAAAAAAAACCGGTGGAGGAGAAAAAACCGGCCGAGGAAGAGAAAAAACCGGCTGAGGAAGAAAAAAAACCGGCTGAGGAAGAAAAACCGGCGGTTGTGAAGAAACTCCGGCGACCACCGAAACACCTGCCGTTGAGTGTAAGGAAGAAGAGAAAACTGAGTCATCGGAAAAACCCGTCGAAACTCCGGCGACGGTGGAAGTTCCGGCGCCGGCACCGGAAACCGTCGTTGAGAAAACCGAAGCATGTGTTGAAGAAGAGAAGAAAATCGAGGTGGTCGAAGAAAAAACCATTCCGGTGACCGGAGAATCTGCACCACCGCCGGCGGCGGTGGAGGAATCTCCGGCGAAGGTGGAGGCAGCTGAACCACTAGCACCAGAAGAAGTCTCAATCTGGGGAATCCCCCTACTAGCAGACGAACGATCCGACGTCGTTTTACTTAAGTTCCTCCGGGCGCGTGACTTCAAAGTAAAGGAAGCTTTCGCAATGCTGAAAAGCGTCGTGGCGTGGCGAAAAGAGTTCGACATCGAGTCTTTATTAACCGAAGACTTGGGCTGCGAACAGGAGAAAGTGGTGTACATGCATGGGACTGACAAAGAAGGCCACCCAGTTTGCTACAATGCTTATGGGGAGTATCAGAATAAGGAATTGTATAACGAGACTTTTTCGACCGAGGAAAAGAGGACCAAGTTTTTGAGATGGAGGATTCAGTTTTTGGAGAAGAGTATTAGGAAGCTGGATTTTAGCCCTGATGGTGTTTGTACTATTGTGCAAGTTGTTGATTTTAAAAACTCGCCTGGCCCGTTTAAGTGGGAGCTTAGACAAGCTACTAATCAGGCGTTTCAGCTGTTTCAGGATAATTACCCTGAATTCGTTGCCAAGCAGGTATATACTGATAGTTTAGCTTATTTGATTTCGGCTTATTTTGAAACTTATGGGCTTATATAAGTTTATCATATCATGATAAACTTATATAAGCCCACAAGTTTCAAAATAAGCTGGAATTTTAGGGCTTACGAAAAATAAGCCGAAACACAAATAAGCTAGCTTATTTGATTTCGGCTTATACATAAGGTCCAATTTTTCTGCTTATTTTGAGACTTATGGGCTTGTATAAGTTTATCACATCGTAATAAACTTATATAAGCCCACAAGTCTCAAAATAAGCTGGCTTATGAAAAATAAGCTGAAACACAAATAAGCTCATAAGCCACATATAAGCTTAAACAAACACCCCTTTGTATAATTGTGTGATGATTGGTTTAATCGTTTGGTTTATGCAGGTGTTTATCAATGTTCCGTTTTTGTACTTGGCGTTTTACAAGATTGTGAACCCGTTCTTTACGCAAAGGACCAAGAGCAAGTTTGTGTTTGCTGGACCATCAAAGACTGCTGAGACTTTGTTCAAGTGAGTATAAATTCATAATTCTGGATTATGGTTTGGTTTGTTTTTGGTGTAGTTGTGTCTAAATATGGTTTGTTTTGGGGGATTAAAGGTACATAGCACCTGAGTTGGTTCCGGTTCAATATGGCGGGCTTAGCCGTGAGGGAGAACAGGAGTTTAGTGCTGCTGATTCGGTTACTGAAGAGATCATTAAGCCTGCAACTAAACACTGCATCGAGTTCCCTGTTACTGAGGTATATTTTTTATTTTTATTTTTGAATGATCATGATCTTATTATTGTTTTACCTGTGTGATTTTGATAAAGTTATAGTTTTCTTAATTTGGGGAATTTTGTTATGAAATTGACTGAACTGGCTCTTATATTTTTCATCAGTTTTACTCACTTTATTAACTAGACAATATAACTTTTTATAGTTTTTTATTTTTTGTGTGTTTACTACTTTTGAATCGTCAAACTTTTTTTTTCCACAATTCTTGTTTCGTAGTTTTATAATAAAAGCAAAATTATTAAAATAAAAAATAAATAAAAATTTAAAACTATTACAATCATTTTAAGAGGTACCAATAACCTATCCCTTGATAGAATTATGGTTAAAAAGATTTTTTAGGCCTGCTATGACCAAGTCTTGATTCTTTAATGGAGGATTTTGATTGAAGTATGAATGCTTATCATGTGGGAATATTGCTACTATATTAAATTTTGCAAGGCTTTGATGATGATATTATGATTTTTTTTTTCTTGCGCGTATTGTGTTAGACCTTTTTTACTTTTATCTAACTTTGTTTTATCTGTCATTTGGAAATCTGGTTAGAATTCATTCGAGATGTGATAAGGGGACTTAAAATTATGCATTATTATGTCCTTTACTGTGAAATTATGCATTATTATGTACTTTTCATGTGGGGGAGTTTGTTCAAAAATTACTTATTTTGATCAAAATTTGTTTTTATCAGAAATCATGCATGACATGATACAGTGAATCTGAATTATGACATATGGTGTTGTTTATTGTCGAATGTTTTTCAAAATGTTGGACAACTGTTGCCAGGTTATGGATTATAATAAGATTATGGTTTTTCTCATGTGGATTTTGATGTGGTATTCTTGTGTAAAACTGGCAGACTTGCACATTGGTATGGGAAGCCAGAGTAGTAGGCTATGAAATCACATACGGAGCCGAGTTTGTGCCTTCAGATGAATCCGGCTACACCGTGATCGTGCAAAAGGCCAGAAAGATCTCAGCCACAACCGACGAGCCAATCCTCAGTGGATCCTTTAAATGCAACGAACCAGGCAAAGTGGTGCTCACTTTCAACAACCAAACCTCCAAGAAGAAGATCATCCTATACAGGAGCAAGACCAAGGCGACAACCGATTGATTAAGCTCTCTGCATATCATCAATACAGAACCAAAACCAAGAAGCAAAACCAAGGGCTTATTTGTGAAATTACCAAAGTAGGTTTAATTTTTGGTTTTATTGTTATTATTATTTTGATTAAATTTTTTATTCATGGATTTATTTATATTTATCTCTGGGGATTTGTGGAATCTTTTTACATGGGATTCTTTTTTGGGATGTCTGTTTGGGTTTGATGACTTTACTTTTTACATATGTGCATTTGTTGGACTTTTGGACCAAAGTAAGTAAAGTAAAAATTTGAATTTTTTGTTTATACAATATACAAGTGGATTGTGGCCAGATGCTTTTGTCATTGTCTCCTAAATGTCCCTTTTGTTGAATTTTATTAGTTTAAACTTTAAAGTTGTTTGTTGGTGATATTCTTTGAATTCTTCGACCCTATGTATGAGCTGGAAATCTTCCAACTTTATCTTTCACAGCTCATGTAATGATTTCAACTAAGATATTATAATTAATCTTGTGAATATCTCAACTTGTATAAACAATGTGAATGATATTGATGTTTATACTTTGTATGGTTGTCTTTGAGTGTAACCCTTGTTGAATAAGGTGTTAGATGTTTCCGTTTTGTCTCAACTCCTAACCTACATGAAGCAAACTGCCCTCTACTAGTTTCGGCTCTTTCGGACCAAACAATGTTGAGGAACTTTGGTTTCTTCACTTCCGCGTTTTTACATGAGAAAAATCAAAACTTGATTATAAAAACTTAAATGTCAATGTAAAATGATGATGTTGAAGATCATAAATGGTCTACTGTATTGTTTCCGTAGCTTTGTAGACCGCATGCCAATGGCGTCGGTTTTATACAAGCAAACCCAAAAAGCGACGCGCTGGCCCTTAGCACTGTCCAACACGCATCGCATGTGGCAACGAAACAAATTCAGTGGCCTAGCCAACCGAAACAATTGCACCTAATGACGTCATTTTTTTTTTTTTTTTTACCGTTGCGCTGTTTTCATCCGAAACAAATAGAACCTTTGTTCGCAAGCTACCACTCTTGCTCTTTTCTTTCTTGTTTTATGTTAGAAGAAGATGATGAGAGTATATGATTAGTTATTTGATGCTTTAGTGGTCTTGATAGATTAGCCACGGTATATCAAGCAATGGCTTAATAAAAAGCTACCTACCAATTACATATTCTACAAAATATAGTTTTTTTTTTTTTTTTAATAAAAAAATATAGTGCTTTTTCTGTCACCACTAGCCATATAGTTTGCGTTGGGAGTGTTGAGAGGAGAAAGATGAGGTGACACTAAGGTGGCGGGTTGCTTGGATGGAGTTGGGGTTTGCCATTAGCATTAGCCTAAGCTCAAATGTCATTGTACATGTTTGTCTTCTTTAGTTATTGTACCATGTACCTATGTTGAACTGTCGATATTGTAATACTATGTGCTGTATGAAGTAACTTTGAAAGTGTACTATGATGACATGTTTGCTAGTTTCGTAAGCAGTAAAAACTCAAATATCTTATTAACTAGTCAAAAGTAAAGGTTAGACAAACAACAAATTTTGTCAAACTTTTACAGTAACTTATTTTTTTTAAATGTGAATTTAGAAAGAAGACAATAACGTTGTAGCAGGTAAAGTAATGTTAAATCATAGAAGTGGAGTGTTGACAGATGCTTTTGCGGTTGTCTGATATTCAACCGTCTATTATTTTTCAAGTAAATAAATTCTTTAAAATAAAAGTATCTCATTAAAGTTGTTTTTTTGCGATAAATCTTAAATAAATTACTCTTAATTCTTTTACCTTGTTTTCTTCTGGTGCTTTATTTGCGAATCGAAATCATTGTATTCCTGTAAAGATTATTTAAACAAAGCCAGGCTGATTAATGGTATATTTTGATTGGCTTCATTAGTAACAAAATAAAAAATGTTTGTGGGTCACACTGGATATCAAAAGAAAATTTGGAAACGTTCATTTGGTATTTTGTCTTTAACCATGTCACCATGTTTATCCATACTTGTCACTTTTTTCTTGTGACAACTCCTTCAATACAAGTTGAGTGTTGTGGCATAATCTTGTACAATTTGAGTGTTGTAGGCTTGTCACCTCACAAATTGTATATTGTATGTTATTATTAACTTTGTTGCAAAATAGTGTCTTTACATAAACTAGTTTCAATTTGGGTTCACGATAGTTATAAATGTTATCTGTTTGTTGGTTAATTCGTGTAAGTAATTTGAGCATCGAGATTGTGACGTCCGAACTCATCTTTGATTGTAAGTTCAAACTATGGGCATTTTACAGGGTATAGACTTTTCTCGAACGGCATTTTTATAAGAGGATTTGCTGAAGCCTCCTACAATATCTTCCTACACACACAATAATACTTCATCCGTCTCAAAATTTAAGTCCATATTGACTTTTTAAATCCAACTTTGACCATAAATATTTATGCTTTTATTATATAATAGTTGATGAAAACTATATCATATGAAAATACATTTAAAATTCAATCAATTTATATATTTTGCATAAAATATTATATAATACACACAAAAATATTTAAAGTCAAAGTTGGATTAGAAAAGTCAAAATGGACTTAAATTATGGGACGGAGGTAGTATTATATATTTTTTTCACACTCATTCTCTCTCTGCATCCAACCGTCAGTACTGACACTTGTCCGGATCGATCTTGTAAGTAGGAGAATTTATAAGAACATGAAGTAGGAAGATTTATCATTTTCCTTTCTATAAATATAAAACTATAAACATTTATAAAATTGCAAATTAAAGATTAAAAAAAACACCATGATTATATTATATTATACTCTATAACATTCAGTGGGAGTGTCTGTTGATTATTAACCTAAACTTTGGGTTAAAATAGAAAGTATATTTAGTATGTAGGACCAAAAGTGTCAAGTTAGAAAGTTTATAACCGAAAAGTTAGTTAAATTCGGTTATAGGTAGTAATGTGTCAAAAGTTGTGTCCGTTTATGAAGAGTCGTGTCTGTTGTATGTGTCGGATGGTTGGCTATATAAAGCCAGAACCACAGCAAGTCATTGTGTCGAATATTTGTATGTAAAACCAAATTCTGTATAAATTACAAGTAAGTTTATGCGAACAATATAGTAAGTTTATATTCCAACAATTGGCATCAGAGCACGTTAATCGATCCAGGGAAGAACGAGTGCAAGTTACGATCGATTGAAAAGAAAGAATCAACAGCGAAGGGTTGTTACACAAACTTTGTGTATAGCAACCGCCATACTTGAAAAGAACCAGACAACCAAACCATCGCCGATTACAGTAAGAATAGAAGGAAAGAAGAAAGAAGGATACCTGTTCGTTGAAGATATCGAACACACAAACCGCTGTAACCGGAGCAACGATTGGAGAAGTAAGATCATACCGATTGTATAAGAAGGAAAACCTCTTTTATAATCATACCAACCAATTCCTAGAAGAGATCGAAGCATACATCAATGTTTTAGTACCAGACATCAATTGTCGAAAGGAAGCAAACTCGATTGGAGAGGAAAAGAACGTTATTGGTATTCTCTGTTTTTCCTTTTTACAGTAGATTTATTTTTTAGAAGTAGGAAAAGGGTAAAGGTACAAATCAGATTGCAAAGGGTGCAAGTTAGATTGTAAGGGTTAAATTTGGGAAAGTTTTAAGTAAATTTTCTTCTCAATTTACATTATTTGTTGATTAGAAAACTGGATAGTTATATAATCCCAAATCAATTGTTAGAAAGTAAGAAAGTAAGATCAAGTCTTGTTTTTTTTTTAAATTAGAAAAATACAAAACTAGTAAGTAAGTAAGTGAAACTTTAGCGTTTCAAAGTAAGCAAGTAAGAGAAAACTTAGTGTTTTCACAAGTAAGAGAAAACTTAGTGTTTTCACAAGTAAGAGAAACCACGGTGTTTCAAATCAAGAAAGAAAGTACGCAAGTAAGAAAGCAACAAAGAATGACAAAAGGAGAATCATCTACACCAACTCGTGTCCAAAACAAAGCACTTCAATGTCCAAAACTCACCGAAACAAACTACACAACATGGGCAACTATGATGGAGACAATATTGAAGGCATATGGTCTTTGGGAAACACTTGAAGTTACAGAAAAAGTAGATGAAAGAAAGATGCATACAACAAAAGCAATGATCCTCACAACATTGCCGGAAGATATTCTAATGCAAGTTGCACAGTACAAGACTGCGAAGGAAGTATGGGAATCAATTAAAGTACGTTATATTGGAGCAGACCGAGTTCAGAAAGCACGCCTACAAACTTTAAGAAGCGATTTGGAGAACTTAAAAATGAAGACCGATGAAACTGTGAATGACTTTGCGGGAAAATTGGGAAGCATAAGAGGCAAGTGTAAAAGTCTTGGTTCTAATCTTAAAGAGAAAGTACTAGTAAGAAAGTTGTTGAACTCGGTTCCAAAGAAGTTTCTACCAATTCTGGCATCAATCGAGCAATATTCGGAAGTTGATGAAATGTCATTTGAAGAAGCAATGGGAAGAATAATAACTTATGAAGAACGCCTCAAGAGTCAAGATGAACCGCAAGAAGATTACCAAAGCAAACTTCTAATGGCAAGTTCAAGTAATCAAGGCCGTGGTAGAGGACGAGGAAGAAACTTTAGTAAAGAAGAAAGAGGACGTGGAAGAGGTACAAGTCGAGAACAAAACAAGAACGAAATGAGATGCTATGAATGTGGTGAATTTGGTCACTTTGCATATGAATGCACCAAATGGAAGGATAAAGACAAAAAGCAAGAAGCACATCTCATTTACCAAAGCGACGAAGAACCAACATTGTTGTAAAGCAAGTCAAAGCAAGCTGAAGACCCACCTTAAACCAAAGTTTAGTTTAAGGAGGAGTGTTGATTGTTAACCTAAACTTTGGGTTAAAATAGAAAGTATATTTAGTATGTAGGACCAAAAGTGTCAAGTTAGAAAGTTTATAACCGAAAAGTTAGTTAAATTCGGTTATAGGTAGTTATGTGTCAAAAGTTGTATCCGTTTATGAAGAGTCGTGTCTGTTGTATGTGTCGAATGGTTGGCTATATAAAGCCAGAACCACAGCAAGTCATTGTAACGAATTTTTGTATGTAAAACCAAATTCTGTATAAATTACAAGTAAGTTTATTCGAACAACATAGTAAGTTTATATTCCAACAGTGTCACATCACAACGCTACAGGAGCTACAGTGATTTAATATTTTTTATTCCCAGCTACAGTAACTAACGACCGTTAGTTACTGTAGCGCTATAACTAACGGTCATTAGTTATTTAACGACTGTTAGCTAATGACCGTTATCTTTAACATTTTTTTTTAAAATCCGTACGATATTGGTCCTTCATCTCAGAGGTTCGTTGCATATTTAGTCCTCTCATAATTTACATAATTGGTCCTTCATGTTATACGTCCATTGCAAAGTCAGTCCTTAGTCACTAAATTGATGTTAAGTAGCTACCGGCCGTTATCACACTTTCCCTATTCGGAAAACACCCCGCGGCAACGCGCGGTTTTCCAACTCGTTTCATACAATCAACATCTCTTTTTTATTTTTTAATGGCATATCAAAACATACAAAGGAAATAATATACAGAAATCAAATCGTAACCAAACTAAGCGATTACACAATTTGAGAGAGAAAACACACAAGTTATGTGTGAATAATCAGAGGTGGAGCCAAGATTTTTAGTTAAGGGGGACCGATCGTTCTTAAAGTAGACGACATATAGACAATAGAGTGTAAAGAATTATCTTTAGTTAAGCATGAGGGTTCCAAGGGTTGGAAACCCTAAAAAGTACAGAAAATTCGTCTTTAGGGTTTGCCCTAAAAGTTCTCCACAAAGTTCCACACTAATGAATGAAAATTAGAAAACTATATATAGATTTTACACTCTGACGGCGTCAGGTTATAAGGGCTGACGCCGTCAGCTCGCCGCCATTAGGTTTCTCGGATGGCCTAGATCCACTTCTGACGCCGTCACCTTATATAACCTTCTGGGCCGTCACTCTTTAATTTATAACCTGACGGCCTACTTTTCCTAACACGTGACGGCGTCAGGTGTTAATTCCAAAATTTCCTCTGGCCCGTCATTTGAAAATTGGATTCCACTCTTTTGTCAAGACTTTCTGACGGCGTCACCTTGTGACTTCTGACGCCGTCAGGTTGTAGATCCACCATCTTTTGAGACTTTGTCGTTTTCTTCACTTTTATGCTCCAAAAACGTCCGAATATGCATGTTTTCCAGAATTCCTCTCAAAAGTACCTAAAATGATAAAAGGAACGATTTAGGGCAATATTTGATCACATTTATACGAATTAGGGCTTAAATGACCCCCTAAAAGCGTAACACTTTTCGTCTCATCA
>LBNU01018958.1:151623-167920 GCA_014162995.1 Artemisia annua
ATAATTCATCTCTAAAACATCAAAGAGCTAATCAGTAAAGTATTCTTTCACAAACGCATCATTAGATAGACAACATACAAAACAAATAACTAAAAAAAAGTATCTAATAATCAAATTAAAAAAAAAATTCACATGTGAAGAAATAGATATATAATAATATTAAAAAAAATAACTAATTAAAGAAACATCTTCACAAATGAAGATACTAGTATTCATGAGATAGTAAATGCCGGAGTAAACGCCGGAGACAACATTTATTAAACAATTAAAAACTAAATTATGTAAAGAAAAAAAAAAGAAATTAGTATACCTAACGGAATCAATACCAGAGTCAACGACGGATATTAAACGAAAGAGATGACGGAGATGAAGTGACGGAGACAATGAAGGTGACGAAGATGCGGTGACAGAGATGATGAAAATGCAGTGACGAAGATGATGGAGATGACGGAGAAGCAGTGACAGAGATGATGGAGATGATGAAGATGACGAAGATGAAGGAGATAACAGATCTGGTTTGCTATTTGACTTTGTGTGTGTTTACTGTGTGTGTTTACTGTGTGTGGTAGAAGTAGAGAGAAAAAAAAGGGGATAAACTTTAGGGGTGTGGAAGCAAATGAGGATAATACACTTAGACCCCTAAAAATTTCGTTCAATATTTACCAAAATGCCATTCCGCCCAAAATCAGATTTACTTGATCCTACGGTCCAGATCTCTTCTCGCGTTCTCACATAAATATGATTTCTCATTTGAACGCTCCACTATATACATATNTTAGGGGTGTGGAAGCAAATGAGGATAATACACTTAGACCCCTAAAAATTTCGTTCAATATTTACCAAAATGCCATTCCGCCCAAAATCAGATTTACTTGATCCTACGGTCCAGATCTCTTCTCGCGTTCTCACATAAATATGATTTCTCATTTGAACACTCCACTATATATATATACATACATACATATATATATATATATATATAGAATGAGGTTCATGTGAGATAGCTTTTAAAGTAGAATAGTGTAGGAAGCCAATAGATCAATGCCATGTGTAATTTGTGTTTTTTTAATAAAATAAAAATCTTAAAAGATTAAAAGGGTAGAACAGTCATTGTAATTTGTAACACTCCTAAAACCCACTTTATCTGCTAACTACTCATAACATATCTCTCTCCAAAATCAAAACGTGTCATCACCTATCTCTCATGCCACTGACCTTTCATCTTCTATCATCTCTCATCTTGGTTAAAAAAGAAAACGGTCATGGCGCAAAGCATCAAAAAGCTGCTACCGACTTAGATATGGATTAAAAACCGCAAGCACTTCTGGAGCTAAAGCCTCAATCGCTTCCGGATCTGGGTCAAGAGTTGAAACCATAATCGATGGCATGAAACTTGTTCGAAGTTACCATTGATGTATCAATATTATATAAGTGCTAGAAAATTTTCCAATAGGCTATTGTGTTTTGTGTATCATTTTTTAAATCAATACTAGTGAATCAAAGTTATGAACATATTTTCAAGAATGGCGGCTGATGAGACGAAAAGTGTTACGCTTTTAGGGGGTCATTTAAGCCCTAATTCATATAAATGTGATCAAATATTGCCCTAAATTGTTCCTTTTGTCATTTTAGGTACTTTTGAGAGGAATTCTGGAAAACATGCATATTCGGATGTTTTTGGAGCATAAAAGTGAAGAAAAAGACAAAGTCTCAAAAGATGGTGGATTTACAACCTGATGGCGTCAGAAGTCACAAGGTGACGCCGTCAGAAAGTCTTGACCAAAGAGTGGAATTCAATTTTCAAATGACGGGCCAGAGGAAATTTTGGAATTAACACCTGACGCCGTCAGGTGTTAGGAAAAGTAGGCCGTCAGGTTGTAAATTAAAGAGTGACGGCCCAGAAGGTTATATAAGGTGACGGCGTCAGAAGTGGATCTAGGCCATCCGAGAAACCTAATGGCGGCGAGCTGACGGAGTCAGCCCTTATAACCTGACGCCGTCAGAGTGTAAAATCTATATATAGTTTTCTAATTTTCATTCATTAGTGTGGAACTTTGTGGAGAACTTTTAGGGCAAACCCTAAAGATGAATTTTCTGTACTTTTTAGGGTTTCCAACCCTTGGAACCCTCATGCTTAATTAAAGATAAATCTTCACTTTAATTCAATCAATATGTCTATGTGTTGGTTGATTATCTCTTTTGCTTGTCTTTTAATTAACATGTGTAGCTAAATTCTCTAGTGTTTGCTTAGATCTAATGAAACCTAACTATTAATTATTGGTTAATTGGTGTGTGTTGTTGTTTGTTGGGATGATTGTTCCATCAATGTTAGGCTCAAGAAAACTGGCCAACCTCCTTTATGGTAACGTGCTTGAACGTCTTGGGAAACATGTAGCCAAGGCATACTAGGCTATTAAGGTAGTATTTAACGCATGAGCCTCTGTTTACAACCCCCTATGGTTGTGCCGTGCATATAATAGGGCGAGTGATGAGACGAAAAGTGTTATGCTTTTAGGGGGTCATTTAAGCCCTAATTCATATAAATGTGATCAAATATTGCCCTAAATCGTTCCTTTTGTCATTTTAGGTACTTTTGAGAGGAATTCTGGAAAACATGCATATTCGGACGTTTTTGGAGCATAAAAGTGAAGAAAACAATTAGAATAAAAGTGCATTTGCTTGAGGACAAGCAAATCTCAAGTGTAAGGGTATTTGATAAGGCGAAAAGTGTACCGCTTTTCGGGGGTCATTTAAGCCCTAAATCGTATTTATTTAATCAAATATCGCCCTAAATCGTTCCTTTTGGCATTTTAGGTACTTTGGAGAGAAATTCTGGGAAAGGAAGCATTTTGGACGTTTTTGGAGCATAAAAGTGAAGAATTTGACAAAGTGCCAAATTCTGCTGGAACAGTACACCAGACGGCGTCAAGGCTATATGTGACGCCGTCAGACCCTCATAAGCCAGAACGGATTTTGGAGGATTAAAGAGGGACGGCGTCAAGAAGGCCATCAAGAAACCCTAACCACGGCGGCGTGACGGCGTCAAGGCTATACGTGATGCCGTCAGATCTGATTTTCTATATATATTCCCATAATTTTTAGTCATTAGTGTGGAACTTTTTAGGGAGAAACCCTAGACGAATTTTTGCAGCTTTTTCAAGGTTTTTCACCTTGAGATCTTTCATGTTACATTGAAGATAAGTAATCAATTAATCATTCAATATGTCTATGTGTTGTTTGATTCTATCTTGTTCTTGTCTTTTGCTTAACATGCTAGGCTAGGTTTTCTTTGTGTTTGCTTAGATCTAATGAAACCTAAATATTGATTATTGATTGAATGGTGTGTTATTAATTGTATTGGATGGGTGATTATCGATGTTAGGCTTAAGAAAACTGGCAGACTTCCGGTTGGTAACATGCTTGAACGTCTTAAGAAACATGAACCAAGGTGTACTAAGGTTATTTGATTGTATTTAATGCATAAGCGAATTCTAGTGATCCCATGTTAGGAGCTTCTTAGCCGGCTCGACATAGGAGTGAAGTAGGAGCTTATAGAGTTGGGAGAAGTCCGTACACACTCCCACGAATGGTATTAAGGAATACAATCCGTCATCCACGCAATTAATACACACTAATCAATCAATAAAAGATAGTTAGGGAGTAAGGAAATCTAAGTAAACACACTTCTCTTCATATTAGTTTTCACATACATTTACTTTCATTTTATTTTATTTTATTATATTTTATTTTATTTACATAAGTAGTTATTTGGATTAGTTGAACAGCAACTAATTCCGCCCACTCCTTCAAACCCAAGATTTTTATTTGCTTTCATTAAAATAGAAAAATACAAAAAGAATCTTCCCTCACCCTTAGGCCTATTAGAGTAGCTTTTCAATCCTAACGACACTATTCCCCTAGAGTACGATCAATCCCCCGGTACTTGCCACTACACTATACTACATCGGTCAGGTACACTGCCTGGTGGGGATTGCAAGCTTCTCAAGATCCCTTGAGAAGTAAAACCTTTTTGCGAGGGGTGCAATCCAACGCATCACGACAACAAAATGTAAAAACATTAAACCTAAAATTATCCTACTAAATCACTTAAGGTATGAATAAACAAATGCCTAATACATTTTATGATCAAAGGGATGTTTATTTAATTATTACAAAGTTTATTAAATAAGTATATATTTTTGAAAAACATTTTTGGTAATAAAGAAAAAGGTTTAATTCATAATAAACATATGAATTCAAATTATTAACCAAAAATCAGTTTGTTTTTCACCAAATAAACTTTCCCCAGAAAAAGACAAAGTTTCTGGCCGTTACAGATGGGCGGCCCCCTTAATTTTAAGGGGGCTGGCCTCCATTTAAGGGGGCCAGCACGCTCCTGTTGTCAGAAAACTTTGCCTATAAATACCACCTCAAACCTGGTATTTTTCCTCACCTTTTGCACTAAAATTTTCAGATCCAATCCTCTCTAAACATCTTTCTAAACCCTTTGATCATAAGATTATTAATCTTTGTTTCAAGTGATTCAATCCCTCCTCATCCTTCCTCATCCAAAATGCAAGAGAAGAATACTCCTTCAACATCAAGTTTAAGAAGTATTGTAAATTAGTAGTATAAATAATTTGTGAAGTTGTGTTGTGATTATAATAAGTAGATCTAGGTGAAGTAGAAGTTGTGTAGAGAAGAAGAAGTAGTGAAGTAGTGAAGTAGTGAAGAAGTTGTGGTGTGTTTAAGTAGTGTAGAAGTTGTGTAGTGGTGTGAGATTGGTTCTAGCTACAATTAGAACCCGACATTTAGCTTAGTGTCGTTAATTGGTGTAAGCAAAAGTCGTGTAAGGTTTTCTCCGCCATAAGGGAGCTTGTTGACATAGTGAAGAAAACTCTCGAGTTAGGTGCTCGGGGAGTGGAGTAGGACGAAGAGGAGATTCGTAGCCGAACCACTATAAATCCTTTGTCTCACGGTGCTATCTTTCTATCCTTATCTCTTTACTTACTTACTTGCATGTTTGGCGTTATATTCATTAGTAGACCTTGTTGTTTATAATTGAAAGTTGAGATCACATAAAATTGCAATCAAAATTTTTCATAACCAAACTTTTGTAAATTAAAAAGACGTAAAACTATTCAACCCCCCCTTCTACTTTTCCACAGTCACCAAAGACATCATCATATAAACTTTAACCGATGGGAAAGCAATTTTAAGAGGAATGCATGATTTTCCGTAGTCACATACATTTGCCCATCTATCCTGATGAATTAAAGTGTACTATTATAATAAAACAAAACTACTTAATGATTAAATACATGCAGGACCTTCTTACAGCTCTAATATCTTCGTTTGGGGTGTGTCTTGTGTTGCTTCTTCGACTGAACTTGGCTCCTTAGGGTTTTGTTGCACACTAAATTCGTCTAGGTCTTGGGGTATTTATAGTTTTTGTCTTAGGGTACGATGCGGCGCATGTAATGAGCAGATGCGGCGCATGTACTTAACTTCGCGTAGGGTCCAAGATTAATATATTCTGGAATATACGTACACCGCCTTTAGATGCGGCGTAACTTGAATCTTTATGCAGCGCATGTCCTTCAGTATCTTGGATTGTATCTGGTGAAGACTTGATAGTGATACGCCGTATGTCAGAAGTATAATGTGGCGTATCTGGAGTAGAGCAAGCTTGATCTTCTTCGTTGACCAAAGTTTCATAAGCGGCGCATCGTAGAATTCCATGCGGCGCATTCTTCAAAGTCAGGCAATGGTCTCCGAATTCATCTAAGTATGATATTGCGGCGTATCTGTTGAGTGAGATGCGGCGCATCTTCTAGATTTCAGTAGACTTTGACATCTTGCTCGTTTTGCTCCATAATTAGTCCAAAATCGCCAAGTTTCACCTATTACATGTTTGTACTTGAGAATCACTAAAGTAAACATTAAAGTACCGATTCTCATACATAATAAAGTAAAACAAGTCAAATAAATAGGTAAATGATGATAATAATATGTATTTATTTGAGTTCATCAGTACCCTAGCTGTTGATTCAGACTCTGAGTGTGATGAACAAGTCATTGTTGTTCCTTCTTTCCTTCTAACAATTTTTCAGGTACTGAGTTCAAAGATGTTTCTGGCATGGTTGAAAGTGATTCAAGTTATGTAAGAACTTGCTAAGCTTCAAAGACAAGAACATGAGGCCAAGTAAGCAGGTGAAAAGCTTGGTTTTGAATTTAAAAAAGACACAGAAGAACTCTTGAGACAAGCTACTATTGAAGCCAGCAGGAATATGGATCATGCTAGTATTTCTTCACTTACTGCTGGTAGTGTTCCACTTTCTGCTGGTCATACCAATCCTGTCCTTTATCAACTCCTTCTGTTCACTCATTCGGCTTCAATGAACCTCCTACAAGATATCCAAGCCCATCTGATCTTGGCAACTCTCTTCCTTCAAGCTCTGAGTTGGAAGATATTCATCATCATCCAAGTAAAGGCATTTTCACCTCCTCCTCATATGATGCTGACTTTAGCCCTACTGTCAATAACCTTGCACCCACTGTCGAATTCAACCCTATTGCTACTTAGAGGATAAACATTGTTCATCCTCAATCCTTGATTCTTTGAGATCCTACTTCAACTGTTCAGACAAGAAGTAAGGTGAAGCAGACAAAGTTTGTGAAAGTGCTTTTGTTACTTATATCCATGATTAGCAAAAGAACAATCACACAGACTATCTACATTGCCTCTTTTCTTGTTTTCTATCTCAAGTTGAACCAAGCAGTGTAGCACAAGCTCTTGAAGATCCAAGTTGGGTAGAGGCTATCCAAGAGGAAATGCAACAGTTTCTGCATCAAAATGTGTGGATACTTGTGCCTTTGCCTGATGGGAAGACAGCAATTGGGACAAAATGGATTCTCAAGAACAAGAGGGATGCTAGAGGAATTGTGGTGATAAAGCTAGACTGGTAGCTCAAGGTCACAGGCAAGAGGAGGGTATTGATTATGATGAGGGATTTGCTGCAGTGGCAAGGGTTGACATTAGACTATTTTTAGCCTTTGCCTCTTATATGGGATTTATAGTATATCAAATAGATGTGAAGTGTGCCTTCCTTTATGGGAAGATTGAAGAAGAGGTCTATGTGACTCCACCCAAGGGATTTGTGGACCCCCAGAATCCTAAGATGGTCTACAAAGTGGTGAAAGCACTCTATGGACTTCATCAAGCACCAAGGGCATGGTATGCCAGATTGTCTACTTTTCTGTTAAAGCATGGATACAGAAGGGGTACTATAGACAAGACACTCTTCATCAAGAAAAATTCAAGAGATATCATCCTTGTCCAGGTTTATATGGATGACATCATCTTTTGTTCCACAAAAGAGGCTTGGTGTAAGGAATTTGAGGAATTGATGAAGGGTGAATTTGAGATGAGTGCTATGGGTGAGTTCACATTTTTATTGGGCTCACAGGTCAAGCAAAAGTCTGATGGGATTTTTATCAGCCATGACAAGTATGTGCTGGACATACTTAAGAAGTTTGATTTGGAAAATGTGAGGACGGGAACAACTCCATATGAAGCTCCAAAGCCTAAAACCAAGAATGAACCTGATGATGCTGTTAATGTTCATCTCTACGGATCTATAATAGGTTCACTTATGTATTTGACAGCTTCAAGAGCTGATATAATGTTTGCAGTTAGTACTTGTTCAAGACATCAAGTTACACCTTTGACTTCCAATTTGAATGCAGTCAAGAAAATCTTCAAGTATCCTAAAGGCCAACCTAAGTTAGGTTTACTGTACCCTAGAGATTCTCCTTTTGTGTTGGAAGCTTACAGTGATAGTGATTATGCTGGTGCAAACTTTGATAGAAAGTCCACTACTGGGGGTTGTCAGTTTCTGGGTAGGAGATTGATTTCCTGGCAATGCAAGAAGTAAACCATTGTGGCTACATCTTCTACTGAAGCTGAATATGTTATTGCTGCTAACTGTTGTGGACAGGTACTTTGGATATAGAATCAAATGCTAGCCTATGGGTTCAATCTCCTAAACACAAAAATCTTTATTGATAACCAAAGTACAATTTGCATTATTAAAAATCCAGTTTTTCACCACAAAACAAAGCACATAGAAATTAGGCACCATTTCATACGAGATGCTAATGAGAAGCATCTTATTCAAGTGCTTAAAATTCACACATATGATAATGTGGCTGATTTATTAACTAAAGCGTTTGATGGACCTAGGTTTAATCATTTAGTGGTAAACATTGGGATGATCAATCCCTGATTGCAGTGATTGAGGGGAGGGATAAGCCTAAGGGGAGGCTTATTGTTGTATACTCTGTACTCTAACCATTTTTGCAGATTATCACTTGTATGTGTGGAGATTAGAGGTTTGGAAACTGGATTCTGCTCCTTTTCCCTCATTCCTGCTGGTTGTTCTCTATTCCTGCTGATAGAGTAGTTTTCCAGCTGTCAGATTCCAATTGCTTCTGGTGGAAACCTTTCCTACTGGTAGTTTTGGTTCCTGCTGGTAGTGCGTTTGGTTCCTGCCGTTTGACCATTTTTCTACTAGTTGACTCGTGTTTCTGCTGATAATGAGGGAAATGGGTACTCTTTGGGATTCAGTCTCATTTAAATATGTCAAAGATTCGTTTAGCGAGATACTTGCCATTTGATGTGGAAATTGGGTAATTTTTCATAATTATCACCACGTCAAATTAACTAAAAGGATTTCCTAAGTGACAAATCAATCAATATAAACCGATTCTATTCGTTTTCAACATATCCCACTTCTTCGCTCTTCATTATCACATTCTGTTATTGCTTCTCTTCAATGGCGGCTTTGCAATACAAGGAAGATCACAACAACGTGGCCTATCTGACAAAATCCAAAGGGAGTGAAGACTATCATTAAATCATTGACTTCTTAAATGGGTCGAAACTTAGGTATGCTTTGACTCATTGCCCTCCTATTGTCTATGACTCGTTAGTTAGGCAATTTTGGGCCACAGCCTCCAAACGAACTCTTGAGGGTAGGCCCTAAGAGATTGTGGCTACCATAGATGGTAAAGAATATGTTATTTATGAGTCTTTTATTAGGACTCACCTTCAGTTGAATGATGGGGATGGGTTGTTTGATTTTACCCAGAAAGAGATTCTTGAGGGTGTGGCCAAAGTTGAATATCCAACTGATGGCACATTTACCTTCTACAAGATAGATTCTCTCCTCAATGGAGATTTCTTGTACACACCCTCCTTCAGTGTCTCAGTCCCAAGTCAGGAGGTTGGGATCAATTTTCCAATCCACTTGCTTCTGGCCTTATTTCTCTATCTTATGGGAGGAACTACAACTTTTCACGGTTCATTTTTGAAGGGATGCTAGGGAACATAGGGGCTACTAAATATAAATTTATCATGTACCCTAGGTTTGTGCAAATGATATTGGGTATTGAGACCACTGACCCTACACCCAGACACATGGTTAGGCTTACTTCCAAATTGTTTGCCACTTTCAAGACTGTGGGAAACTAGAAGGGGGGGGGGGTTGAATAGTTTTACGTCTTTTTTATTTATTATGAAAAACTTTGGTTTTACGTTTTGTTTACTTTTAAAAAATTGTAGATTCGATATTATGTGAATTCAAGTCTTGCACAATATAAACAATTATAAGTAAGTACTAAAGAAATAACAATATAAGTAAAATAAAAAGTAAGAGATGGAAAGATCGAATCGCGAGACAAGATATTTATAGTGGTTCGGCTACAAGGACATCTTCCTTGCCCTACTCCACTCCCCGAGCACCTAACTCGAGAGTTTTCTTCATTATGTCAACAAGCTGCCTTATGGCGGAGAAAACCTTACACACCAATTATCACACCACAACTTTGTCACACCTTTTTCACAACTTCTTCACACCTAGTCACTACTTAATCACACCACTACTTCTTCACACCTAATCACTACTTAATCGCACCACTACTTCTTCACACCTAACCACTAATTAATTACACCACTACTTCTTCACACCTAACCACTAATTAATTACACCACTATCTCTTCAACTTCTCTACCTACACACCTTACTAATCCTAACTCCTTATTCTTACTTCTATCTAATATTCACAACTTATACACAAAATGGATGAATGATATATATATATATATATATATATATATGATGCACAAACAACTTGGATGTGGAGGTCACAACAAGTTGTAATACTTCTTTTCTTGAAGGATTGAAGTATTCTTCTCTTGCACTTGAATGGATGAAGCTTGGATCACTTGGAAACAAAAGCTTATGATTATATGAGCAAAGGATTTAAGAGAATAGAAATAGGGATTAAGATCAGAAAGTTTGGGGTGCAAAAGGTGAGGTAAAAGTCTAGGAATAGTCCAATATTTATAGGGAGAAAAACACTGTTTTGGAGCGTGGCCGGTCCCCTTAATTGAGGGGCCGGTCCCTTTAGTAATTAAGGGGGCCGTCTAGTAAATTAAGGGGGCCGCCCCTTCAGAACGTTGCACAGATTTGTCTTTTTGCTGGGTAGGTTTTTCTGGACCATATTTGCCAATTTTGGTTAAAAATTTTAATTCATATATTTATAAAAATTTAAACATATTCTTTTATTTCCAAAAAGGATTTTGTAAAAGATATAAAACGTTTTGTGACATTTTATAAAAAGTCTAGTGTTTATGAAAAATGTTCCTTTGATCATAGAATGCAATAAACACTTTGTTTATTCATACCTTAAGTGATTTGGATACAAAGTGTATATTTATCGCTAAATACTAGTTTACGTCATAATTTTTAGACTTAATGAGTTTACGTTTTGTGATTATCAAAATATAGAGATATCGATGAATGTTAATAATGTTTTTAGGCATTATTTATGTCAACAATCTCCCCCTTTTGGATGATTACAAAACCTTAAACTCATTAAGTCTAAAAACTAATTTTTAGACAAGTATTTAGAGTTTATATTCACTTCTCCCCTTTTTTGTAGAATCAAAAAGGTTATGCCGACTATCTTCATAAATGAAGTTAGACGGGTAGGAAGCTCCCCCTTGATGTGTGCGCCCCCTCACTCGAGAGCACAAAGAAAACGAGCTATGAAATGTTTGGCGTACAAAAAATATATGTAGAGAAAAAAACATATATATATATATATATATATATATATATATATATATATATATATATATATATATATATATATATATATATATATATATATATATATATATATATATATATATATATGTATATATATATATATATATATATATATATATATATATATATATATATATATATATATATATATATATATATATATATATATATATATATATATATATATATATATATATATATATATATATATATATATATATATATATATATATATATATATATATATATATATATATATATATATATATATATATATATATATATATATATATATATATATATATATATATATATATATATATATATATATATATATATATATATATATATATATATATATATATATATATATATATATATATATATATATATATATATATATATATATATATATATATATATATATATATATGTATATATATATATATATATAAATGACTGGGCAATGAGGTGGCAATACACGTGTAACGCCTCCTGTTATATATAATATAGAGATATATGTATGTATGTATATGTATATGCAAAGCAAGAATAAAGCAAACATGGATAGCTATTTCATTCAAACATTTAAGATGGTCATAAAAATGATCATCATTACAACATTCAATATGCTTGAAGCATATTGATTACAATAAAATAAAGGAAACAAAATAGTCCTAGATTGCCAAAGAGAGCTCTTGGACTTGCTTGCAATACATGGTTGAATTGGTTTATTTGTTTGATGGAGAAGGATATGGAGTAGGGTATGGAGCGGAAGAGGTGGATCTCACGATGTTGTATCGTGTCAAAGGAGGTGTTGGATAAGGACGAGTTAGAAGATATTCGATCCAAGAAATATCTTCACTCAAGTAGAGGATTTGTTATTGGACGAATATGCAACAAGGGCAAAAGTGTGTGTGGTTTGTAACTTGATCCAAGTTGAGAGAGTGGGGTAAGCAATTTTCATAGGGTGATGATGGAGGTTGCCCTTTGTTGCGTTGTGCAAGATGCATAGCAAGGAGATCACTAAAGTCATGGAGTTGGTTGATTTCTTCACGGAATTTTTGCTTTTCTGTGGCAATGGGAAGTGAGTCATTTCTTGGGTATGGATGAAGACGGGTTGTGTAGTTGGAGGTGAAGTTGTTAGAGGTGTAGTTTGATGGTTGGCCAAATTGATATGGATCATTGTAGTTGGCTTGAGGTTGAGATGTGTAGCTTGGAATGAAGGAGGATGTTTGGCCAATATTGTGTGGTTTGTAAAGTGAATCAAAGGAATTTCCTTGTGGGTTTGGAGTATAGTTTGGGAAGTAAGTAGTTGGAGGTGTTGATTGATTTCCAACTTCATTGGTTGTGATGGATTTGTTTCGAGGGCTTTTTCTTCGCCAAACGGGTTTTTCGGTCATCCTTGCTAGCCTTGAGGCTTTTGGTTTTGTTTTGTTTGGAGAGGTCATGATGTGATGAATGGAGAGTTTGAGGAATAGGGTATTTATAGTGTGATATTTATGTGATTAGGGATGGTTAATGTTTGTTTGAAGGATTAGGACAAAATATGTTTGTGAATTTTGGGAAGTGTAGGGTAAAATGGGCTAAAAAGCAAAAAAAAAGATTCTGTAAACTCGACCTTCAGATGGTCGGTCCCCTTAATTAGAGGTCGTTCCCTTAATAATTAAGGGGGCCACCTTATGACTTAAGGGGGCCGCCCATCTGGTAGTTTCCAGTTTACCAGAATAAGGTTTTTGGCAAAAATTTGTAGAAAGGGTTGTGTTTTTAGGTTGGTTTCAAGCAAGCTCAACTCTTTGTGGCAATGTAGTCATGTAATATACTAATAACTAAGCATGCATACAAAAGCACTATAACAGATAGAACAAATAAGCAAGTCAATCTTCCAAGTAGAACTATCTTAGAGCAAGGGCAAAGGCAACTAGTGAGTGAGAAACTAGTGATGGAACAAATGCGACAATATCATTTGTGACTTTGTCCTAGTGTGTGCCTATATGCAACAAATGTGGAGACGTGATTGCTTCGACTTCTAATGCAAAGAGAAAGATATCCTAAGAAGCAATCCAAGTTCTCCTTGATTCGATTTTTGCTCAATTTATGAATGTCAATGGTATATATTAGATTATATATTTTGACAATTCATGTGAGATTTCATGCATGATTTTAGAAAAGGTTTTTAGCATTATTAAACAATGCAAGAAAAATGGTTTTCATGTGTTTCCTAGATGTGAGAAGTGTTTGAATAAAATAGATTGGGTTTTATAGAAATGTTTATGCAATAGAATGTTATTTCCCAATCTTTAATTTTGTGCGAAATAGAATCCTAGACTCAGATGCGATGAGAAGAAAAAGGAAAATAGATATTATGCAATGAATAAGTAATGTAAATGCAATAATATTTAGTCAATTTGTTCCATCATTCCTAATCCTAAACGCAAGTGGTTAAATAGTTCACGCTTAAGGGGTTTAGTGAATATATCCGCAATGTTATCTTCCGATGCTACCTTTTCTATAGTTATATTTCCTTTTTGTACATTATCGCGAAGGAAGTGGTGACGTATTTCTATATGTTTAGTCCTAGAGTGTTGAACGGGATTCTTACTTAAATCTACAGCACCATTGTTATCGCATATAATAGGGATATTTTCTAGCCTAACGCCATAGTCTACGAGGGTTTGTTTCATTCATAGTGCTTGTTAACATGCCTTTCCAGCGCTTACATATTCGGCTTCGGTTGTAGAAATAGCAAGAGTGGTTTGCTTCTTCGAAAACCAAGATGTTAGACAACATCCCATAAACGTGCAAATACCGCGAGTGCTTTTTCTATCCACGTAGTCTCCCGCATGATCTGAATCCGCATAGACAATGGTTTCTATGCCGGATCCCTTACGACACCGTAATCCTAAGTGTATAGTGCCTTTAATGTATCGGAAGATACGCTTAACCGCTTCTAGGTGAGAAGTTTTGGAATCCTCTTGAAAACGGGCACAAAGGCAAACACTAAACATGATGTCGGGTCTACTTGCCGTTAAGTATAGTAAACTACCTATCATTCCTATATACTTAGTATTGTCTACGGACTCACCTTCTTCATCCTTTGTGAGTTTTACTTCCGTAGAGATTGGTGTTTTCATGGGTTTTGAGTCTTCTAGTCCAAACTTCTTAAGCATTTCCTTAATGTACTTAGATTGGTTAAAGAATATTCCGTCTTCTAGTTGTTTTAATTGTAATCCTAGGAAGAAGTTTAGTTCACCCATCATACTCATCTCAAACTCATCATGCATGATTTTGGCAAATTCATCACACATTTCTTGACAAGTCGATCCAAATATAATGTCGTCGACATATATTTGAACGATTATGAGGTTTGGGATTTTCTTTTTAGTGAAAAGAGTGTTATCTACCATTCCCATGGAATAATCATGTTTATAAGAAATGCTTTTAATCGATCATACCAAGCCTCAGGAGCTTGTTTGAGTCCATATAAAGGCTTCTTGAGTTTATAAACATAATCAGGTTTTGTGAAGTCAATGAATCCTGGAGGTTGTGCCACATAAACCTCCTCATTGATAAAACCGTTAAGGAATGCACTTTTCACGTCCATTTGGAATAACTGATTAGAGCGTTTTTCAAGCGGTGAAGCTCGTAAACTCGAGTCGTAGTCCCAACGAGGGTTGAACTGATCTCGTCACTCAAGACCGTGAGCTATGTGTGGTGAATAGGTTTAAAAGATGTTTTGGTTTTGTTTATACTACAACGACAAATTAAAATGCGGTTTAAAATAAAGTAAAGCGGTAAAACGACATGAAATAAGTAAACAAGTAAAGCAGCATGTAATAAAGTGACTAAAGAAAGCGGTAATAAAAGTGCGAATAGAAATGAAAGCGGTAAATGAATTTAAAAGACAATGTGTTTGCAAAGCGACGCGAATAAGTTCATTAAGCTTGAGGTAAAAGTTTGTGACGAGTTATTTTCCTTTCTCGAGATTAGTTGTCAATTAATCTTTTGAAGAGATAATAACTCGAGACGAGTGAATTAATCGTCCAAAGGTATTGTCTTTGAATAATTAAATCACACGTCTAAGTAATCTTTCGATTATTTATCTCAAATGTTTAACTCTCTCACTTAACTCACAAACTCGAGTTACTAAGCAAACACGTTTAAAAACTACTCACGACTCATGTTAAAGAACGTAAAGCGATAAAGTAATTAAAAGACTTGTAAATCATTAAACGTTAATAAAAGTTTAAAACTAAAAATGAAAAGACGTAAGACTTAAATAATAAAACATAACTAAAAAGATTTTAGAAAATTTCGACAGCATAACGTTTAGATTTTATAAAAATAAAACCTCACTCGATGAAACGATGAGGAAAATAAAAGCCTAACTCGGCGTATAAAAGAAAATGAACTCGACACAAGAGATACTCGACTAGAATGAATAACTAATACTTGCTATTAAGTAAATAAACTAATACTTGCTATCTAGGAATTCTTAAACTAGAATGAATTTATAAAACAAACATGATGACAAGCAAAAGCAAAAGTCAAGTGAAAAGAAAAAAAAAAGAATTTATATCAAAGCTTGACATTGTTGACCAAATTTACACTGAAGACAATTATAAAACATTCATACTCGCTAGTATTTCAGGCCCCATACTCGCTATCTTTCTTTTCTTTCAATACTCGCTGTCATTTTTCTATCCATACTCGCTAAACTTTTTGGACCTTACTCGCTAAGCCTAGAGCAAATCCCAAACTCGCTAAAAACATTAACCATACTCGCTAGAAAGTGATACTCGCTAGAATTAAAGCCAAACTCGCTAGAAAAAGTATCATACTCGCTAGAACAATTCCCATACTCGCTAGACCATATTTTCATACTCTCTAAAAATCTAGAAAAATTTCATACTCTCTAAACCCTAAAATCCATACTCTCTAAAATAAAAAATAACGATATGAAAACTTTTTAACGTGAATAAAAGATTAAAATCTAAAGGAAACTTATAAAAGCTTGTTAAAGAACTTATGTAAAAGCTAAATAAGCTTATAAAAGCTAAAATAAGCCGCGACCAAAACAAACACCATGCAAAGTTGACAAAACTTATAAAAGCTTGTAG
>LBNU01018960.1:2948-20704 GCA_014162995.1 Artemisia annua
GCGGCGCGGGGCAGAGACATCGGGTTTGGTGTTATTTTATTGTTGTTGTAGAATTAATATTATTGTTTAGGTTTTGGTTGCCGAATGATTTGGATGAATGTGAATAGTAGTTGACGGGTGTAGGATTAAATTGGTATTTTTTGTGAGGCGAAGATAAATGGATCGGATGTTGTTTCGGATTTGGTTCTGGTTAGTTGTCGGCGATTAGGTTTGTTCGGATGGTTATTGTTTTTATATTATTATTATTGTATTTAGTCAAATACTAATACGCAATATACATAGATATATAAATATATTTGCAGTTATTTATTGGATGACGGACTGTACTCCGCTTTGATAATTATATTGTCGATATGTATTGGACGTATTGGATTGGGCTATGTTATTTGGCTTATGGACCCTTGGTACCGAGAGGTGGGCTTAGGCTTAACGTCTTAGTACTGGCCGAACTTCGATGTCGATAACTGAAACTATGATACGTGAAGCTGATTATCCATCATTTAATATCTACCACTTTATTTTATAAGTTTTTATAATTTAAAGTCGTGATCGGGATGCTTATACGGCAGGTCAATGCCCGAATCTCCTAAAAATAAACATTATATTCTTACTACTACTTACAATATAAATCTTATATATTTGGGGAATGGGTTAATACGAGACTCATTAGGCATTGGTTGTCTTCTTTCGTGTTCTTTTTCTGTCTCTTCTTTCTTTTTGCGATATTCTTCGAGTTTTTGTTCTTCATGTTTCTTAAGGTTCGCCGCTTGATCTTTTATATCCTTCCACACGAGATTGTTTTGGATGGTTTTCTTTAAGCATCCACTTTCTAACACTCATTCAAGTTAATTTGTTATAATCTCGAGTACTATTGCGAGTTAATGATTTTATTGAATAGGTTGTGCTGATGTTCTGTGGCGTATTGTCTGGATTACTTATTATCTCGTTTTCCTGCTGTTGTTAGGTGTGATTCATAGCCCCATTTTAATTTCTTAATGTGTTACACCTGGGTGGAGATACATGCTTTAAATAGTTTTCTGTAGCACAGTATTTTTGGTATGCTTTTCTGTTGGTTGCCTGTTCTGCGATGTGCTAAGTACATCTGCTTGCATGCAAGCCTCAGATCTATGACAACATTATCCTTGCGAGAAGCGATAATAGGGATATAGCGGCTATAGGATTGCCTCACTCCTTTGCTAGATAGGGCATTGTGGTGTACTATATTCGTTGTCGGTTTATGGCAAGGGCTCGCATTGAGGGCCTGTTATATATGAATTCGCGGTTTATATCTGAATATTATGATTGTCGGTTACCGTTGCGTGCATGAGTTAGCATTCATCAACAATGTTTATGCACAGGGATGCCTTCTATAAATTGGTTTTATCTTGATTACGTATTGCATTGTTGCTCAATACTTGATAACTTGTGCTATTTAATTTAAACTAATTGGATTCACTCAACCTTGGTTGACTTTTTTAAGATGTGTTTTCGGTATGAGTTTAGCTTGGCTATGTGACTTTAAAATGGCCGGTGGGAGAGGTGGCCCGGGCTGAGGGCATTTTCACGGCGAAGCTTACTACTTACTCACTATTTTTACTGTCAATTCGTCATCCTTTTTCGTGTCTTTTACTTTCGCTGTTACTTTGTTTATTTTCCGCTGCAAACTCTATTTACTTTCGCTGCCTTTGACTAAATGAGGTATTGTTACTGCTAACGTACTCTAAACGGTTTGTAAATCGAATGATATGTTTTGGTCACATTTTAAACGTCCCGAGTTGTGGTCGTTTACTATAAATGTGCCTGGTTTCTATTTTCGTAATACCCCCAGCACTGTAGCTGCCATATTTGAGTTGGGGGTGTTACAATGAATTTATGTGATAAATTGGAATATAAAATGTATATGCTTAAGTTGCTATTTCTGCTTATTTGATGAATTATGATAATAGTTGTGATAGATTTAAATGATTTGTGATTAGTTGTATAAATTAAAGTTTTTAATTTATTGTGTGTTAATCTAATGCATATTATCGTACTTTTCGTAACTAATAAGCTTTAGGTTTTTAATATGAGATATTAAAAGACACCTGAATTATCTATTTTATCTAATAAAACAGAATAATTTACAAGCCAATGAAGCAGGAAAGGTAATTAATGTCATGACGTGTCTTCTCTCCAATTGGTCGATAAATAATTAATGCTCCAAAAATGTACAACACCTACAAAGCACAGCTTTAAAAACCACCGTTCTAAATAATTCACGCGCTTGGGAAATTGTTATTTATGTAAATATCAATCACCATACACGCTCCTCTCTAAAATATTGAATCACCATTAAAGCTGACAATCAATTATACACGCTCCTCTCCAATATGATTTCAATTAACAAATCCTCTGCACACTCCCTAAATTGATTTAATCTCAATCATTCAATCCATACCCACGGTTCAAAACATTCAAATCGTTTCTGTACTTCTTCTCTGTCAAACCAATTCAACTACAATCAAGAAATTTTTTGGAATGCAACACCGTGCCAGTCATTTTTATTCTGTCATAATCAAAAATTTGGTATGTACCTATTTAAATTTAGGTTTCGAAGTCTCGGATGATTATTTACGGTTAACTTAATATTTATGTTAACATTATTTGTATTTAATGAGCGCCTAAAAAAATTGGGGGAAAATCACCCTGATGAATTATTGGGTTAAAATTTGACTGCTTTTGTATTCAATTTTCGCAGTAATCAAAGAAATTGTGATTGGATATAATTTTTTTTTATTTTTTGATTTCATGTGGCTTAGAGGGTGTTTGTTTGGGTTGGTAGAACAACACAATTGGACGATAGAAAAGCTGCCGGCAAGCTGCAGAGGTAAGTTTGGTTTTTGAATTCTCATTTAAATTATTATATCAGTTACTTATAGTTACCATTAACCATTTACAGGAGTTTATCACCAGCAATAATTAGCCAAAAGCCACCTGTGTAACACGAGTAATTCAAGGTTATGATTCACATTCTTTCAAGTCTACCTTTGAATCTTGACCACCATCAATTACACCTTCTGCTCGGAATAGAGAAAACATTGCTGATATTGGAGGAAAAGAATCAGGTAATATGAATGGTCAATTTGAGTTGTGTTTTATATTGTGCGGGTCAAATAGGTAGAACTGGACGTGTAGTAAATTATGATCTGCTATGACTTTCTTATGCTACTTTTGCGTTGTAGCTCTACTGAAGCAACAACAAGGTGGTGGACCAAAAGGCAAAGAAAAAAATGTTCCTGTAGAGGAGGAAATTGTTCTACCTTAGCTTAATTCGAACGGAAAACTTGAGGTTTTGATCACAACCTTCTTTCTGTACTCATTTGTTCCATTTTAGGGTTCATTCATATTTTTAGATTATTATTTTGTTTAGGTACGATCTCTTGATGGTGGTGGAAAGGATAGCATTGAGGTAAATCTAAAACAAAAAATGCATATATAAACAGAAAGAATTTAGTAATTGCACTTTTAATTCATCTCTATTACAGGAGGACCAAAATACAGCTTACTACATCAATGTTTAACTCACATACGAGGAGACATGTTCAGGTGTCCTAAACATACCATATTCATTTTTTTTTTTAATTTTTAGGTGATAAGGGAAAGAGAATAAGGGAGTTGACTTTATTGTTTAGAAGCGATTCAAGTTCCCTAATATGCTGAATGAGTCAACAACAGAGGGCTCTGTGTCATTGCTCAAGCTAAGTCTCTGTGTTACAAACTTCTTGGGAGGCCTTGCTGTTCGCAGGTTTCTAAACATTTATGATTTTTGTCATTACTTATAGAAGTTTGAGGTTTGATAAGACCATTGACTGATATTACATTCAACTTTTTACAGGGTTGCAATGGTGTATTGATGTTTGTTATGGGGAATGGAGCAAAGGGTTGTGAGGTATATTACGATATGTAGTTATTTCTCTTTAGGCCTGTATGAAAGCTTAGGGCTCTGCGTGCAAAATCAATGAAGTTCACGGATAGATATATGATAACCTCTGGTGAACAGTCTAATTGCATATATTCATTCTGCTGTGAGATATATCCTTCTTAGACAGGTAAATCGAATATACTCCTAAATGTTTTTATTGCATAACGTTCATGAGTCATATACCGGCCCTTAACTGAAATGGTGTAAAATTACAGGGTATGCTCCTTTTGAAAATATGCTTGATCACCGCAGCAGTACCAGCACACAATCTATAGATTCATGTGTGCTTATGAGACCCTTTGTCTAGCCATTGCCCAATTAAATAAGGTACAATTACATTTTTATTGTTGTGGTGGCTCTTATGTGCCTATTTGAGTACAAAGTCTTTTGCTCAGGGTCTTATTAATAAGTCAGCTTATTTAATTATTAAGACTTTTTGGACCATGTTTAAGGTTGCCGTTGGTATTAACAAGTGTGGATATGTTTTTATCGCAAAATAAGCTAACTTATTAATAAGACCATGAGCTTTATCCGCAGAGGTTAAAAGGTTTCTCCTTAACTAATATACACAGTCTAAAAGGTTTCTCCTTAACTAATATACAATCAATTTTTGAAAGAAAATGGGTCAAATGGGACAAGCGGGTAAAGAGGTCAAAGATAAGAAATGGGGTAAATGAGTTATGTGAAATTGTTAGCTCTGTCCGCTAGCAAAGAGTATTTAATATTAGTTTTGAGAATTTGATCTTTCTGTGATTGTATTCTATTAATTTAAATGTGGGTTACACTTTGCCTTATGGATAAAGGTTTGGCGATTGCTCAATCACTTGTCAGATTTTAAATTTTTGTGGAGAATTGCATATTTCATTAGTTTAGTACGTCTTCATACGATATTTTGGTTTTTAATGTACACGTGTTTATAGAAAGCTTGCTGATAGCACCATTGCTGATAAAGATCAGCTCAATATCAAGCAGTAGAAGCAGCCCCAAACAGTCTGTTGCAGAATTATTCGGTACTTATTATTTTATAGTAGTTAATCAATTTCTAAATGCACATCGAAACGCACCACGTCTCATCTTGCTAATTACCAACACTCTTATGCAGGTACAAGCTGGTGTACAGTATGTAAAGGATAAGCACGAAATACTTGAAACTCAGCTGCAGCTTTCACAAGCACAAATTTCAAAGCCTAAGCAGCAACCACAATCCCAACCCTAAATGGCTGTTGCATCTGCTCCATCGCAATCTCACCAACAATTTCCTCCTGCCTCCTCCAGTCCAGCATACTAACCAAAATTCTTTGAGCATGCCAATGCCGATCTCCTATCAAGATTGTTACTACCCACCACCTGGTCAAACTACTTAACCACTATATAGTTATTCAGAAATAGTTATTTTTGTTATTGTAGGTTTTTAGTGGATGAATATGACATTTTAATGAGGTGCCTTTTTCTAAGCACACTTATGAAGGTATGTTTTTCATCAAAGTCAAATCGTGAAACTTTCTTTGTCCCAAAAGTCAGATCGTTAGAAAATGTTTAGCATCTCAAGTAAGATTTGTAAAATTATAACATTTTATCAAAATAAATAAAATTCATAGCATTTAATATAATAAAATCATTTTGGTTATGCTAATAGAGTACACAATTGGCAAACCACTAATTTGACATGTATCTTTTAACTCCATTTTTTACAGTTTGACTCGCTAGAAGTGCAAGTTAGAGTCCGAGCAATCTTCTCATGCAATCGATTCAGAATGTCTGGGTAATTATTGTCGTTTGTTGTGAAGTATTTGTCGTTAGTTACAGTTTGACTTGCTAGAATGTTTGGGCAGTTAGGCAGCAGGTTGTTTGGCAATGTGTGTTAGTACATTA
The DNA here is from genome assembly GCA_014162995.1 of Artemisia annua. NCBI lineage: Eukaryota > Viridiplantae > Streptophyta > Magnoliopsida > Asterales > Asteraceae > Artemisia > Artemisia annua. The sequence continues at coordinate 8,782 of LBNU01018960.1, forward strand.
GTTGTTAGCATCTGATGGGATTATCTGGGTTATAGCCATTTATAGTACCTGATCTTTGTCATCTTTTGTCCAATTCTATGGATATGCTTTCACTATTTTGTACCAACTGGTGGGGCATTTTTTTTTTTTATAATTTTTTTTAGGAATGTGCCATGGCCATATGGGTGCTATAGTAGCCGGGGTTGGTTTTTATTCATTGTTTTTTTTTGGTAGGAATGTGCCATGGCCATGGCTATATGGGTGCTATAGTAGCTGAGGTGCCATGTACCAACTGGTGCTACATAGTTTTGTTTATTTCTTGAAAGGCACAAGCTATTTACTAAAAGTGGCGGTAATAAAAACTTCGTTTGTATATGATGAAAAAATCCTCCGTCCGCCAGATGTCATCAATGTTCCTCTTAATGTAAAGTTATATAAAGATGTTTGTGTGTTCAGAATTATTTGTTAACCAGAGTTCTAAAAGTCATATCTAATTAAGGGGTGATTTTAAATACCTCATTTATTTTCCTGTATACGCATGGTCTTATTAAAAATATAAACGATTGATGTTCGGATTTATTATTTATTTTTTCATAGATGGAACTTGAAAACTCTCTTGGCAAGTGTTTATTGAGAGAATGTCCTTGCTTCAATTTTATCTTATGTAGTCTTAATGATATGGTTGTGGAAGCCCAATCTTTTATATAATAAAACAAAACCCCAAGTGGGGACTTTTCCATTTCAAAAAAACTAAACCATACCTTATTTAGTAATAATATTATTTAGAAAAAATGATTATTTTCTTATTAGATAATATTTTATATTTATCCATAACACAAGTAGAAGATAAATACAAAAAATATAGATAAGATCCAATTAACAATAGGATTAAAATTTTTAAATAATTATCTTTAATAATAAAAAACTATAATTAAACATCATAAATCAAACAAAACAAAGATTAAATTATTTGTTTTTTAATAAATAAAAATATATAATTCAAAAAATTTAAAAAAAACCCCGCGCGTGCGCGGGCATTATAACTAGTTAAGTACTACACATATTGCACCTTCGCTTCAAATTGAACAAATCATAATTCTAGCAATTGTTGCTCAAAATTGTTTAGCCTTTTTATCACTACGTTCGCCACTTAGAAGTGTAATTTTTAGCCCTCTTAATTAAATGAAATTTCTTATTCACCCTTTCAAATTTGAAAAATGATAGGTATGCCTAAAAACATGCCTAATGATATGCCTAAAATTGTGTGGCAAAAGTTTATTGGTTGTAGCAGCCGAACCCACTTCTTCACAAACCAATAAACTCTTGCCACATAGTTTTAGGCATATCATTAGGCATGCGTATCATTTTTCTACTATTTTTTATGTGGTTTATTAAAGATATTTAACTTTAAAACGACAAATAGTTGGGTTATTTTTTTTCTTCTTCACAAATACTAAAATACATCCATGTGAGTTTTTTAAAATTAGCATGCTTTGATTGAAAAAATTCTAACATTTGAATACATGTTTAACAATTTATATATGTTCTAATAATGCAACAAAAATTCACTAACCCCATAGCATAGTGTTCACGGAATGAACCTTTTGTTGAAGTGTTAGAATGATCACTACATTGGAGATCAAGAGGCAATGAACGTTTATTACACAGATATTTACAAGCATTGTATTTTATACTTTCAGTCAGTTATAACTTATTGTTCCGTTACAAGAAAATTTTACAGCGTTTATGTTCGTTGTTCTTTCTTACTTTATTCACATAATTATATTTTTTTAATCAAAAACCCTCTAAAATCCCGCGGATTCCGCGGGTCTATAAGCTAGTTATTGATATACTCCCTGATTGCAAACTGCCTTGTTTAATTTATTGCTATAATTAGAAATTGTGTTTGGCAAGTGAAGTGATTAGTATTTTAAAAACCCTAATTTTGGCGTTTGATTACTTTTGGTATATTCTGATTGCTTGAAATAGTTTTTGTAACTTTGTATGTTTCAAAACCCTAGATGTATTAATATATGATTATATCCTAAATATATATATATATATTAATCGAATAAAATTATCTTTTTAACGGAAAATTATTTTTTATTGTTTACTTGATTTTCATGGTTATAATTATTTGATAATTATTATAAATTTATTTTGGTATTTGTCAGATATTAGATACAATTGACTTAATGTTTTAATAGTTAGTCAATTAAGTGGGAGTATGGAATAGATCTAATCAAAACCTTAGTTTAACATGTTTATCAATGGTTAAGGTTACTGTATATTCTATGACTATATGATGCATGATATATTGTTTATATAATTATTTGTGATAATAGTTGATTATTCATGAATAATAGATATGTTATGAACGTATGGATAAATGATATATAGTTCATGTTATTGATGCGTTTTAAAGTTAATATGATTATTTATTTAAATTGCAAGGCTGGTACGAATTGGAAGTTTGCATGATAAAATGTGATTTTAGTTAGAACTTGCTTGATTGTGTAAATAATTGATTTAGTCCTATGATTGTGGTATATGTTATTGTTTAAATGAATTAAATCTTATTCTATGAGAATGCATGAAATATGTGACATCTTTATGTGATATAATTGTTTTGTCAGATAGCATATGCTTGTTAAAATGTGTTTAACATGACAACATTATGAATCTGTATGCCTGCTTATTTGTTATGTGACAAAATGTTAGTAGTATCATCTGATCAAAGTAGCCTCAGTCCCATCTTTTTGACTTTGTACAGACCTTGTATGAATTTGGGATAGGATGGGTTTGACTAGACTCTGTCCGACCTTGTTAGCAACGATGTTAGCAACGGACCCTGTGAAATGATCAGACATTAAATAAGTGGATGGTCCGACCTGACTTAGGTACATGATAGGAGGAAATATGACATTGATATTTACAACATTTTAATTTTGTTTGAAGGAATGTTTATATCTGCTCCTATTGAAGGATCTAAGAGTTGTGTAATAGATACAATTGTATACGTTGCTTACCTTTCTATTCTTGTATTGTCTCCATCGTGCGATGTTGAGAGTATTTAGGATTTTAGTCTTTAACGAATTAATTATTGTTGTATTTTCTTTCAGCTTTTGGGTGGTTAATTGTGAAAGAATTGAATATCGATGCTAATAATTATTTCATTATCTTGTTCTAAGTTTTTTCTTTTTATCTTAACAAATGAATAATCCCTTTCAAAGAATGTTTGAAATGGAGAAGTTGAACCATGTCAACTTTGCCAACTTGAGTTTTAACTTGAGAAGAGTTCTAAGTTACGGGTGGATTTGAAATGGGTTTCTTTTGATTTTTGGTGTTTTGTTTTTGGAGAGTGGCCGGAAGAAGCGTCAAAAGTGGCAACTTCTAACGTTTATTTTGGATATTCGTTTATTTACAGGTAAATGAATAGTTGTTCACTTGTTTGTATCGTGATCCGATATGGTTTTCACATGGGATTAAAAAGACAATTATGTATGGGGTGTTTAGGATTTGCTTATTTTAAAATTGTTCATCTCATGTGAAAAAGTTGATCTTCACAAATTAGTGGGTTTGTTTTTAAAGGAAAATGAAATATCTTAAGAAAAATGAGATTGAAGACGAAGGCTTGTAAAAAGTTTAAAATGTCCTCACGTGAAAGGCACATGGGGTTGTAATAGCCATTGACTATCAGTAGTACTTATAGTCAAAGTGATTATTGGTGATGCGAAATGGAGATACTGGGGATGGATGACATACGGGAAAGAGATTGTCTCAAGTTGAAAAAACAACTTGAGAGAATCTCCTTCCCATACTTATTTTGAAGTTAGGACGAGCGATGTATTTGGGTGCAAGTTCAGATACGAACAAAATATTTTACTCTAAATATTTGAGCAAACTTGTAAAGTTAGTTTATTTAGTAGTATTTATTATAATAAAAATCAGTATACTTGGTGATAAGTTTCTACATATGTATCTCAAATTCTATATGTTCCGATTCTAATAAAATANATCGATCTGAAAGCGTTCATACTCGTGACTTCTAATTGCTATCAGGATAACCATCCCATATTACCCCACATATAAACAACACTTCTGATGCATGCCATGAAGAAACACAGGCTTCAAAGTAGTTACCGCTCGCTCTCTGCTAGTTATCATCTCCTTGACGGGTCTGTGACGGAGGGCTCATCACACCGCAGGACCAGGTCTGCATTTCAGCCACCCACTGAGAACTTGCAGCAGAGATCAGGTTTTGGTAATGTGTCTAATTCGACAACCTTCAAGGAAGATTCCACCTTTTCGACTCCTTATACATTTCGAGCTTCAAAACTTAAGAGCAACTGATGCAAATAGAAGCACTTTTTTTTTTTTCTTTTGTTTTTTTTTTTTTTTTTTTTTTTTTTTTTTTTTTTTTTTTTTTCCCCTTTTTTTTTTTTTTTTTTTTTTTTTTTTTTTTTTTTTTTTTTTTTAATGCAGCAAGTATGGGGGGTTTGACACTAGCCGCGGGAGGATGGTCTAGTAATCTTATCGTGTATTTAATCAACGAGTTTAACGTCAAAAGCATCGATGCTGCTCAAATTGCGAACATTGTAAATGGATGCATGACCTTGCTCCCGATTATTGGAGCCATATTAGCTGACTCGTTTTTTGGTTCGTTCATAGTGGTTCTAGCTTCGTCTTTTGTATCCTTGGTGGGTATAGGACTAATAACCTTAACATCTACAATTGATACATTAAAGCCAGAACCATGTGAAAATGGCTCAAGTCTTTGTATGGGTCCATCAAAGGCTCAACTCGCAATATTGTACTCGAGTCTAGCTCTTGCGAGCATAGGTGTAGCGGGCACAAGGTTCACGTTAGCCACAATGGGTGCTGATCAATTCGATAAGCCGAAGCAACAAGGGGTTTTCTTTAATTGGTACTTTTGTACCATGTATATTGCAACACTTGGTAGTGTTGTGGGCATTGTATATATTCAAGACCATGTGAGTTGGGGATTAGGGTTCGGTATATCTTTTGCGGCTAACGTTATTGGACTGGTGGTTTTTGTGTGGGGTAGGCGATACTATCGGTTGCTGAAGCCACAAGGCAGCCCGTTCACTAGATTGGCATGTGTTTTAGTGGCAACTTTCCGAAAAAGGAAAGTTTTGCTGTCTACAAAGAGTGAAGATTATTGTCAAGAGCCGATGGATGGAGTAACAAAGTTGGGGGGAACAACTCCGACCAATAGCTTCAAGTAAGTATCTTCGTATCTTTCCAATTTAATTCTTTAACTAATGATCAATAATTGAAAGTAATTTTAATCATATTCAATTATTGCATAAGTAGTTTAATAAGAGAAATAGCCGCAAAAGATTGTTTGTAGAAGATTTCTTGGTTCAATAATATATTATTGATAATAATTTGACAACTAGCTAGTATGATGTGTTGATGTAATTTGTAATATGAGTAGTTACAATTAACCGCAGGGGTTTACACATAAATTAATTTTATTTTAAAATTATTTAATAATTGGAATATAAAAATGTAGCAATGTTTAATATTTTGTAACTATGATACACGTAAGGGTTTAAACTATAAATACGACTAATAATTATATTTTAACTAAATTTGTTTAGCGTGTGCTTAAAAGTCGTTCTTTCATTTTATTACTTATAATCTCGTCCATCTATAAATTTTTGGTATTAAAATTAAGTTATTTAACGTTATCCGTATTTTAGTTTTTAACATGTGTACACATGAGTTATTAAACGCGGATTATGTTCGGATAATGAAATAATTAATAATAATATCTCAACTATATCTGCTCGAATTCGAAAATATGATCAATTTTGTTTTATAATCTTATTGTTGGAGTAGTTTATATATGCTATATTTAATTCGTGCATATACTCCGTAACATGTATGCATAGTGTTTTAAGTATTATTCTCAATTTAATAATAAGAATTATAATTATAATGATGATGATAATAATAATAATAATAATAATAATAATAATAATAATAATAATAATAATAATAATAACAACAATAATATGGTTGTTGTTTATTAAAAAAAGAACAAATTAAGATATATACGGGCTTTTTGTTAAGGGTAGTGATATCTCCACATAAGAATTTACTTCATACACATAATTTTAGTGGGGCCTATATAAATTTTATTTGTAAAATTTATACGGGTCCCACTAAATATATGTGTATGAAGTAAATTACTATGTGGAGATATCGTCTCCCGTTTATTAAATATATAAATAAATATTCTTACAAATTATAAAAATTGAAGATTTTACACTTAATTTCATAAAATTAGATTTAGGATTAGCCTCATTTTAAAATTTAAGATTTAATTGTAATTATCATTAAATATATATATTTTATTTACACTTATGTCCGAAATAAATTAAAAATAAAAAACTCGCAAAGTCATGCGTATTTTTCATTTTTTTCCACCACAAAATATTTCAAAAGTTTAACCAAAATAATTCAGTTTTGACTTTTATTAGCCAAGAGGAGGGCTCGATTTGCAATGGAGCTCTCTCATTTACTAATAGAAGAATTAGTTTTCCTGATCAATACTTTCTCTTGTAATATAAAAGATTTGTTTCATATTATTATGCGGATGAAAACAAAATGATTATCATGATCACTAACTAACAAATGTTTTATTGAAGACTTAATTGCTCATGTAATCCGTAATAAACAAAAATGATTGATATTGATAGACAAACTAAAACTTGAACTATGCCATAATTTAAGTGTAATATTATTTCTTTCGTAAAGGTTAAGGGTTACAATTTTAGGCATGACAAGAACTAGTTACAAAATAAACAAGCTACGATTGAGCAAAAGATATGAGAGTTTTAACATACATAAACGACTAGCCCAGATTTTCTTTTACTATACCTATCTAGATTCGACTTAACGAGAACAACTGCCTTTCAACCTGCTGGCCAACCCAATTTTAACCTACCAAGTATTTGCTTTGTCAAAAAATGTTGTGTGCAACTTAGTAAACCTGTCTAGATAACCCTTATAAGATTTGGTATGCATTACATGTTTTCTAGCGAGAAAAGTGTCGAAGGACATCCTATCAAAATCTAAATAAGATCGCACACGTTTCTACTTTGCTTTGATTAATCTTTCTTTTCCTATGATCATTATTAGTGGTAATAATTTTATATGATGAACAATTCTAATGATGCCAAAGTAAGTCTTTTCTTGCTAAAAAAAAAAAAAAGAAAAAAAAAAAAAAAACAATAAAAACAAAAAACTAAACAAAGTAAGTCTTTTGACTAATTTTAAAATAGTTCATTCTTTTATTAAATAGCGAGAATGATAAAAAAAAAATAGCAAGTTGAGCACACCAACCATGAAGTAGTTGGTAACGTGGGCGTCCATATCAGTGAGCAATACATATTTTATGATTATGCAAGTATTATAAGATCAATAAACTCAATATTTTTTTATTACATTATAGATAGATATTATTTTTATTTTATTTTATTACTTTTTTTTCTTTTTTAATTCATATCAGTGACAAATTTTCCCCGTTCCCATCGGACATAAAAAAATGGGGAACCTATCACACACTATACATTTATCGGTTCATAAATCTAAGTGTAGAACTTACTCAAAAAGCTAGCTTAATGAAGAAGGAGACACCTAGATTTAAGAAACCACTAATCAATCCCATACCTGACTGATGTGGGATCGTAACAATACCCCACACTTTTAAGAACCAATGTCCTCGTTGGTCACGGCTATATTGGTCTCGGTTGGCTACCTTCTTTTTTGGGTCCAAGCCACCACTTCGAGTGTTGGAATCTCGAAAGGTAAAGGCTTGCTCTTTTACTAATTGATACGAACCCATCTCATACTAGGCTCGTATGAGTTCAAAGCATTTTCTAAGTTACGATCCTAAAACATACTTTCATGCTTTGAAAGAACATTTGACCTGACGGTATATATATGAATGTACTATCAACCAAATGTCTAAACTTAAGTTCTGGTTTTCTTTTGATCGGTTGAAATATGTGTTGTTTATTATGTAGTATTATAAACATGTGAATATTTGTTTGTTAAAAGAAAACTTGCTTACACGTTCACGTGGTTAAAGTTTAAAGTATATCAATTGTCACCTTCAAAAATCTCATTCGCTAGGCGTGAAGGAGAAATACTTGGCACTGAAGCAAAAACATGAGTAATTGGGCACATCGAGTGTGAATGTGCCAGCTCCATTCCATTTGCCACTGGGGTGGACCAAAATCGGTATGGAACCAAAAAGTCAAAAAGTAAAGAAATCTAAAACCAAAACCTAAACCAAAAAACGAAACCACAATTATATTGGTTTATTTCGTCCCAGATGTTAACTAGAACTAGAACCACAGTTATATTGGTCCTAAATTTTACTAGAACCTAATTTTATTGTTTAAATTTAAAACTACAAATAGTAGCCATGCGCACCATTTTGAGCTAGGACCCTTTTATATGTTTCATGATCAGCTTGTTATGCATGGTCTGTTTAGAGCTGAGATAGTTCAAGTTAGTTCTTTTTAAAGATATGTTTAGGTTGTTTATTTGATTCATTCTACTAGTCCGTTTCAGTCCGCTAGTGTTTGTTTGATTACTTATATGAGTTATGACTTATGACTGAAATAAGCAGCTTTGCATAATAGACTACTACATGCAGATTGTTTACCTGATTATTTCAATATTGCAATCTTAAACACCCGATTATAAACTTCAAATGTATACAAAAGAAACCCATAATGAATGATATATAATTGATATTATGGTACAGGTTCTTGAACCATGCAGCTCTGGTGACCCAAGGGGACACCACTTCGGATGGCTCCATAAAAAAACCATGGAACTTATGCACAATACAACAAGTAGAAGACCTCAAAGCTCTTATAAGAATTTCCCCAATATGGACAACTGGTATACTTTTGCATACTCCAATAGCCATGCAAATGGGCCTAATAGTCCTCCAAGCACTATCCATGAACCGTCACCTCGGACCCCACTTCCAAATCTCAGCCGGGACCATGATGATCTTCGTTATGATCTCAACCGCTGGTGCATTAGCTATAATTGACCGTTTCATTATACCCTTATTCCAAAAACTCACAGACACCCCACCAACAATTCTAAAACGAATTGGAGTTGGTCACGCTCTCACAGTTATAAGTATGGCGATTTCAGCACTGGTAGAAGCAAAACGCCTCTCCGTAGCCCGGGCTCACAACCTTCATGGCAGTTCAGTTGTGCCAATGTCTGCATTTTGGATGGTCCCACAATTACTTGTTGTAGGTGTTGGAGAAGCGTTTATGTTCCCTGGTCAAGTGTCGTTATATTACCAAGAATTTCCCAAGTCACTTAAGAGCACAGCGGCTGCAATGGTAGCTATGATTATTGGGATCGCGTTTTATTTGAGCACTGCAATAATCGATTTCATTAGGAAAACAACTGGATGGTTGCCTGATGGAATCAATGATGGGAGGATGGATAATGTGTATTGGGTGCTCACAGTACTAGGGCTGATTAACTTCGGATATTTCTTAGTATGTTCATGGTTGTACAAATACCAAAATANACCAAAAAGTCAAAAAGTAAAGAAATCTAAAACCAAAACCTAAACCAAAAAACGAAACCACAATTATATTGGTTTATTTCGTCCCAGATGTTAACTAGAACTAGAACCACAGTTATATTGGTCCTAAATTTAACTAGAACCTAATTTTATTGTTTAAATTTAAAACTACAAATAGTAGCCATGCGCACCATTTTGAGCTAGGACCCTTTTATATGTTTCATGATCAGCTTGTTATGCATGGTCTGTTTAGAGCTGAGATAGTTCAAGTTAGTTCTTTTTAAAGATATGTTTAGGTTGTTTATTTGATTCATTCTACTAGTCCGTTTCAGTCCGCTAGTGTTTGTTTGATTACTTATATGAGTTATGACTTATGACTGAAATAAGCAGCTTTGCATAATAGACTACTACATGCAGATTGTTTACCTGATTATTTCAATATTGCAATCTTAAACACCCGATTATAAACTTCAAATGTATACAAAAGAAACCCATAATGAATGATATATAATTGATATTATGGTACAGGTTCTTGAACCATGCAGCTCTGGTGACCCAAGGGGACACCACTTCGGATGGCTCCATAAAAAAACCATGGAACTTATGCACAATACAAGAAGTAGAAGACCTCAAAGCTCTTATAAGAATTTCCCCAATATGGACAACTGGTATACTTTTGCATACTCCAATAGCCATGCAAATGGGCCTAATAGTCCTCCAAGCACTATCCATGAACCGTCACCTCGGACCCCACTTCCAAATCTCAGCCGGGACCATGATGATCTTCGTTATGATCTCAACCGCTGGTGCATTAGCTATAATTGACCGTTTCATTATACCCTTATTCCAAAAACTCACAGACACCCCACCAACAATTCTAAAACGAATTGGAGTTGGTCACGCTCTCACAGTTATAAGTATGGCGATTTCAGCACTGGTAGAAGCAAAACGCCTCTCCGTAGCCCGGGCTCACAACCTTCATGGCAGTTCAGTTGTGCCAATGTCTGCATTTTGGATGGTCCCACAATTACTTGTTGTAGGTGTTGGAGAAGCGTTTATGTTCCCTGGTCAAGTGTCGTTATATTACCAAGAATTTCCCAAGTCACTTAAGAGCACAGCGGCTGCAATGGTAGCTATGATTATTGGGATCGCGTTTTATTTGAGCACTGCAATAATCGATTTCATTAGGAAAACAACTGGATGGTTGCCTGATGGAATCAATGATGGGAGGATGGATAATGTGTATTGGGTGCTCACAGTACTAGGGCTGATTAACTTCGGATATTTCTTAGTATGTTCATGGTTGTACAAATACCAAAATGTTGAAAAGGATGAGCACACTGCTAGTTCTGCAGATCCTTGCTAAGTACTCCGTAATATACAAATATGTTTATCTAAGTTAACTGTTTGCAATGAAGAATACTAGTACTGTCTTTATATGTTACTCCTGAATTACAACATGCATCAACTAAAGGGTTTTTCTTTAAGTTACCAATGCGCGCACTTGTTTCATTTTCCCCATTTTATGCATCGCAAATATTTTCCCATTTCATTATACGGAGTAAGATGTTTTCTCTCTCGTTGGGTTATTTTTAATGATAAAAAGAGAATACAACGTAGGGATTGCAACGGGGCGGGTATGGCGCGGTGCTGTCATCCCCATGCTCAAACACGATTATCAAAGTTCTCTTCAAACCCGCCCCGATCTCAATCGGGGCGCCCCGTTGGGGCGCGATGCTCCCCCAAACCCGCCCTGTATTAATTGGGGATCTTATCGGAGTGTCCTCTTTGGATGCAATTCCCGACCAAAGCCGCAGTATTTCACATTTATTATTACTTTTAAACCGTTAACAATAACTTGAAGAATTAAGAACCAATTAATAATCAATTCAAACAGGATTTATTAAGTTTTCAACGATAGTATTATACATAAATAATGATAAATTACCCCACCACAAATTAAAACCAAAAAGGAAACTTACCCAAGACTATATCATCTCGAAAGTAACACACTATGGTAAATTAGTAATCGGTATGGGCATTGGGATGGAACGATTCTCATGGACTTGGAGTAAGCCACTATGTGACGCAGAACAGAATCGTGAATTAAAACCCTAGCACGAGTTTACCAAAAACTTGATGACGTGGGATTGCGACAACGCAACAGGTTTTACCTTTCAAGGGATCTTGAGAAGCTTGCAATCCCACCAGGCAATGTACCTGGTCAGTGTAGTATAGTGTAGTGGTAAGTACGGGGGATTGATCGTTCTCTCACAGGGAATAGTGTTCGTTAGGATAGAAAAACTACTCTAATAGGTCTAAAGATGAAGGAAGATTATTTTT
>LBNU01018960.1:40628-68369 GCA_014162995.1 Artemisia annua
TATGGGATGTTGTTTAACATCTTGGTTTTCAAAGAAGCAAACCGCTCTTGCTATTTCTACCACCGAAGCCGAATACGTAAGCGCTGGAAATGCATGTCAACAAGCACTATGGATGAAACAAGCTCTCGTAGACTATGGAATTAGGTTAGAAAATATCCCCATTATGTGCGATAACAAAGGAGCTATAGACTTAAGTAAGAATCCCGTTCAACACTCTAGGAATAAACATATAGAAATACGCCATCACTTCCTTAGGGATAATGTACAAAAAGGAAACATCACTATAGAAAAGGTAGCTTTGGAAGATAACATAGCCGACATATTCACTAAGCCCCTTAAGCGTGAATTATTTAACCACTTGCGTTTAGGATTAGGAATGATGGAACAAATTGATTAAATTTTCTTGAAGGATCAAAACTTTCTGAAATTTTCAAAATTCTGGACACTTTTAAGTGTCAGATGGGCGGACCCCTTTAATATATAAGGGCGACCCCTTTAAAATTAAAGGGACCGACCTCTATTTAAGGGGGCCGGCCATCTGATGGTAAAAAGTTCTTTGTTTTTCTTTCTTTCTTCTCAAATCTGAGTCTAGGATTCTGTTTTGTACAAAATCAGGAATTGAGATATTTTGTTTGCATAATTATACTTTCAATAAAAACCTCAATTCTTTTCCAAAACATTCTCACGATTAGGAAAACTCATTGTTGAATAATGATAAAAACATTTTTCTAAAATCATGCATAATAGTCTTACTCTCGTTATCTATAAGTATATAATCTAATGTATACTTATATATAACATTTAGAAGTAAGCAAATTTAATTCAAGGAGACTAAAGATTGTTTCTTAGGATTATTATTAGTTCTTCATAAGAGTCGAAGCAATCTTTACTCCACATTTGTTTCATATAGGCACACACTAGAACAAAATCAAGAACTTCATGGTCACATTTGTTCCATCACTAGTTAGCCACTAATAGGTGCCTTCACTTAAGATTAGTTGCCTTAGGTTTCATTAATTGCTTAATTGTTTATTTGCTTTAAATGCATGCTTAATTATGATTATATGTTTATTTGCTTGCATGTATACTTTTCATGTAAATTCGACTATGAAAATGCTTGCCTAGTTGCCTAAAGAGTTGGTCTTGCCCAAAACCAAACCCCAAAACAAACACCTTTCTGGAAAAACTTTACCAAAAACCCGTTTCTGGCAACCTGGATCCTCAGACCAGGGCGGCCCCTTTAAATCAAAGGGGCGGCCCCCTTAAATTAAGGGGCCCGACCACTAATTAAGGGGGCCGGCCATCTGCTGGACGAGGGTTGCTGTTTGCTTTCTGCTTTTTAGCCCATTCCACCCTATTTTGATTCCTCATTTGCCTGAATTCACAAACACCTTTTGTTAATCAAATCCAACACATATTCTCCTTCCAAAAACACAACATCATCACACTATAAATACCCTTAATCATCATAAACCACCACTCACTCCATCATGACTACTCCCAACAAACCAAAGTCAAAAGCCTCAAGGCTAGCAAGAATGACCGAAAAATCCAATTGGAAGAGAAAAATAAGCCCTCAAAACAATGCCATCACATCCATAGGGAATGAACAACAACCAATACCTACAACCACTTACTTCCCCAACTTCAATCCAAATCCACAAGTTCATTCCTTCGAACCTCATTACAATCCATACAATCTTGGTGAAACCTCTACCACACCTTCATTCAACTATAATGATCCATACAATTATGGTCAATCATCCAATTACATCTCAAACAACTTCCCATCCAACTACACAACCCCAATTCACCCACATCAACCAAATGAACCACTCCACAATGCCACGGAAAAGCAAAAATTCCGTGAAGAACTCAATGTCATTTGAGATCTTCGTGATCTAAATGCAATGCATCTTGCACAACGCAACTTGGACAAACCTCCCTCATCTCCATATTCAAATTGTTTACCTCACTCACTCAATTTGGATCAAGTCACCAACCACACTTACTATTGTCCTTGTTGCTATTTCCTACAAAAATAAATTCTTGACTTAAGTCAAGATATTTCTTGGATTGAATATCTTCTCACTCGCCCTCATCCAATACCTCCTCTCATTCGATACAATATCCCTAGAAACAACCCTTCCACTCCATACCCATCACCATCAAACCACTAAACAAAACCTCCATGCTTCCGAATAAAATCACAAAAAATCTTTTGTAACCAAGCAAGGCCAAGTAACCTCAAGATGGCAACTTAGCATCTTCTTAGTATAGTTTACTAAGAAAAGCATATATGCATGCTAATGTACTAAAGATTATGTCTTTAACATAATCTATTTTAATAAATTTATTAATGAATGTTTTGTTTTTGCCATGATTTTTACTTAATTGTCTTGCTTTTACCATGTATTTGATTTATTATGCTTTGCTTTATTTGTATGCATTCTATAATCACCGCTACACCCTACCAGCACCGCATCCACCTTAAGCGGCCCCTCGAGCGCGCCCTACTAATAAGAATACTATACTAATATTAATAAATACTTACATAATATAATACTAGCCTCCCGCCTACCCCGCCCCTACCTGGGCCCCGTATCCTTACCCCGTCCCCGCGCGCCCGTAGTCCGTCCTACCTACTACCTACCCGGCTTCCTGCACTTACACACATATTTTCAAGCATTTCCATCTCTCGACTTTCCTTTATGACCTCGAAAGACGGGGGGATATAACGTCAAGGGGAGCTCCATATATAGGGAGTAACCTTTTTGATCTAACAAAAGGGGGAGATTGATATAAACTCACAATTATACTTGTATATATACTAATTTTTGTTTAATGAGTTTAGATTCCTTGTAACATCAAAAAGGGGGAGATTGTATTGACAAAATAATGCATAAAAATGTTATTATTTTTCTTTCGGATATCTCTACGTATTGATGATCAACAAAAGTAAATCATATAAACAAGTATTAAGCTAGTTTATAATCATTTTATCCGAACTTATCACTTAAGGTCAATGAATAAACTAGTGCTTTAATACGATCATCATGATCAAAGGGTACTTTAATTAATGCTATTACAAAGTTCTATTTAATAATATAAAAACATATTCATATATTTTTGAAAACACTTTTGGTAATAAAGTAAATGTTTAAATCATACTAATATAATGAAGTTCAATTTTTAACCAAAAAAATCAAGTATAGTTTTTCACCCAAAATAAACTTTCCCAACTAAAAGAACAGAAAATCTGCCGTAATACAGCTGGCAAGAATTAAGGGGGCCGGCCACTGCTCCCTGTCAGCTTTTGTAGAAATTTTTCCTCATAAATACCACCTCAAACCTGGTTATTTTTTCTCACCTTCTTGAACGAAATTTTTCAGATCTAAATCTCCTCTAAACATCTTCCTAAAACCCTTTGATCATTTATTATTAATCCTTGTTTCAAGTGATTCAATCTCCTCAATCCATCCCTCATCCAAGTCAAGAGAAGAATACTGTCCTTCAACCTCAAGTTTAAGAAGTAATTGTAATATTTGTTGTGTATAATTGTGTATAATTTATGATGTGTTGTGTCTTATAGTAAATTCTCAGGAGAGCGGTTGTGAAAGAAGTTGGGCCTAGAGAAGAAGTTAAGTAGTGAAGTAGTGAAGTGTGTGTAGTATTAAGAGTTGAGGTGTGTAAAGAGTGAAGAAGTAGTGATAAGTTGTGGTGTGCTGTGAATTGGATCTAGCTAGGATTAGGACCCGACATTTAGCTTAGTGTCGTAAATTGGTGTAAGAAAAAGTCGTGTAAGGTTTTCTCCGCCATAAGGGAGCTTGTTGACATAGTGAAGAAAACTCCCGAGTTAGGTGCTCGGGGAGTGGAGTAGGACGAAGAGGAGATTCGTAGCCGAACCACTATAAATCCTTTGTCTCACGGTGCCATCCTTCCATCTCTATCTTTTTACTTACTTACTTACATACTTGTCATATTATATACTTGTTGATATCATTGTTTATAATTGTGCAAGTCTTTTGGTATCACATAAAGTTTGGATTGGTGTTTTCATAAACAAAGTTTTTGTAAATTAAAAAGACGTAAAACTATTCAACCCCCCCTTCTAGTTTTCCACATTTTGGAAGACATTATGCCTAAGAAATCATGCGTTAAGTTTTCATCCTGTTAAAAGGATATTGTATATCCTATGTATCATTGTCTCCTTGAAACATGAACGGTTGCGTTACATGAGATTTCATTACACCTCATTGGGTTTATGATCTTAAATAAACTTCTGCAATTTCTATGAACTAGAGCTTCCCATCATCTTGTCATACTTGTTTTCATAAGCATAATGACTTTATTCCACGAGATAATCTTACGTATTAAAAGACACTATATGTATCTATTTCCTTTCAAGCGTACACCATAACCTAACCTTGCTCATCATCTAGTTTAAACCTTGTGCTCATTCACGGTTAAAACTACACATCTCTAGAAAATACACAAGATCTATTAAAGTTGGTAACTTTATATACTTGTTCCAAAGAATTTTCTTGAGAACATTCTTAACATATTCCATTATCACACACATACACATCTCTTGGTCTTAGATGATCAAATCACTTGCATAACACTTAATTAAACTCAACATAAAAGATGTCACCCTTTAGATCATTCAAACTTAGATTCCAAACACAAAGAATAAAATCTGTTGACACTTATTTGTCAAATTCCCGTGTAAAACATGACATCTTCATCACCTTAGCTTTAATAGATATAGTTGAGTCTCATTAAATCATGTATTGATGAATTATCATCTTTATATACTTTAATAGACAAAAATAGGAATTCCTATCTTTTAGACATGAGAATGACTACTGGAGAACCTATTGCATTAGAAACTTAATTTAACATAACGGTTAAATTGCTTCCAGGAGAGAAGTTAGGTATGTGGAATCACCCGTGAAAATGGTCGTGTTTAGCCTGAATTGAGCACCGTTAGTACTAGTCTCATATTCATTCTCCAACTTGAAATTTTTTATTCCTATACTTGCCTAAAGTAAGTATTAAAAGATAATATTTTATCATGTCTTAGAAAATTGTGATCATATCAACACGAGCCTTTGCTACATGTTCTACTCCTTGTCCACTCACCAACCCGTCAACTTGGCTTACTACATGGTTATTAGGATGGCCAACATACCCGTGCTTGATACCACCGCTCTCCCATATGGAATGCTTCTCACTCGCCTCTTTAGAGCATTTTCACCCATTCCTTCTAATCCCAAAGGGATTTGCCTAGACCACTTCGTCATCCTCCTACTTCCTCAACATCATCATCAATGTGTAAAGATGACGATCTTCCCAACTCTAGGCTATCACCTCTTGAATACCTCCAACAACTTCCATTGATCCATTCACTTGCACATAGTTTAAATCATATAGGATTAAGTTGTAAAGGCTTGGCTTTGCAGTTTTGTATCTTTCGACCGACCTCTTTCCAAATCTCGTTATTGCTTCCGCTTTCCAAAAGTCTTCTTCATCACTATTTAGTTATAACCATACTCTAATCCTTTCCACCTCCTATGAGAAAACCACATGGTCATGCGATTATCTCGCATTGATAGAGAAGAGCTACGTGACTTCAAGGATGAAGTTCTCTGTATGCCAACCAACATCTGCAAAAACATTACTCAGCTCATTGCTTTCATTAACCTACAACTTCCTAAACACTTCGTCATCACTCTTTATACGATGCATTACACAATATGTTGGATGTCCACCAATTAAGGCGGAGAGAAATTCATTCACATAATTGTCTTCTCGCATTAAAGAACACGTACTTATGTTTCTTACGTCCTCTAATACCAACATGTAGGTTCACACCATCTAGTTATAATCAGTTACCTAAATCACAAGTGTTTCAACCCTTATTAACCATACATCACAGTTCTGTAACCAAAACGTCATCAAGTGANAACACTTCGTCATCACTCTTTATACGATGCATTACACAATATGTTGGATGTCCACCAATTAAGGCGGAGAGAAATTCATTCACATAATTGTCTTCTCGCATTAAAGAACACGTACTTATGTTTCTTACGTCCTCTAATACCAACATGTAGGTTCACACCATCTAGTTATAATCAGTTACCTAAATCACAAGTGTTTCAACCCTTATTAACCATACATCACAGTTCTGTAACCAAAACGTCATCAAGTGAAAAACACATCATGTGTTTGACAAATCTCTTAAACAAGAACCATTAAGTCTCCTTTGACTTTGACTAGAATTAGTGAAACCAAATCTGTAGATATACCTTTGTTGAAACCTCTCACAATTAATAGGTCTAGGATTTTTCTTAAACTAGGATCTCACAAATTCATTGTCTAGAACACCATCATAGGATCTCATCCTTTTCTTCCGCGACACATATCATGCACGTTATTGTAAGTGCAAACGATATTTTAATCAAAACTCTTATTCTCAACACGTTGGTCTAATCAACACTCTCGCATCTTATGATGTCATTTAAATCTTCATATAGGCATTTAGTATTTTCTTTTCATATGGAATATTTTTTTTCCTAGGAGCTTAGTGTCTTCACTTCTTTTTGAATCCATTCAAGCATATAATATGGCATGATACATCATCTTTGGTAGATGATAATGTTGTTAAAGGTCATGTAGGTCTAAACCATGTTAGTACTCTTTCATCCATTGTCATTCGGTATAGGTCATTCCTTCCAAACGTATCTCGTTCTCATTAGCATCAATAATAATCGGTCAAATCAAAACCCATGGCCGTTGATGAACTCAAATAAGTACATATTGTTATCATCATTTATCCTATTTATTTGACTTGTTTTACTTTATTATGTATGAGAATCGGTACTTTAATGTTTACTTTAGTGATTCTCAGGTAAAAACAGGTAATAGGTGNACGTATCTCGTTCTCATTAGCATCAATAATAATCGGTCAAATCAAAACCCATGGCCGTTGATGAACTCAAATAAGTACATATTGTTATCATCATTTATCCTATTTATTTGACTTGTTTTACTTTATTATGTATGAGAATCGGTACTTTAATGTTTACTTTAGTGATTCTCAGGTAAAAACAGGTAATAGGTGAAACTTGGCGATTTTGGACTAATTGTGGAGCAAAACGAGCAAGATGTCAAAAGTCTACAGAAATCCAGAAGATGCGTCGTATCTCTCTCAACAGATACGCCACAATATCATACTTAGATGAATTTGAAGACCATTGCCTGACTTTGAAGAATGCGCCACATGGAATTTTACCATGCGCCGCTTATGAAACTTTGGTCAACGAAGAAGATCAAGCTTGTTCTACTCCAGATACGCCGCATTATACTTCTGACATACGGCGGATCACTATCAAGACTTCACGAGATACAATCCAAGATACTAAAGGACATGCGCCGCATAAAGATTCAAGTTACGCCGCATCTGAAGACGGAGTACGAATATTCCAGAATATATTAATCTTGGACCTCACGCGAAGTTAAGTAAATGCGCCACATCTGCTCATTACATGAGCCGCATCGTACCCTAAGACAGAAACTATAAATACCCCAAGACCTAGACGAATTTTATGTGCAACATAACCCTAAGGAGCCGAGTTCAGTCGAAGAAGCAACACAAGACACACCCCAAACGAAGATATTAGAGTTGTAAGAAGGTCCTGCATGTATTTAATTCATTAATTAGTTTTGTTTTATTGTAATAGTACACTTTCATTCATCAGGATAGATGGGCATATGTATGTGACTACGGAAAATCATACATACCTCTTAAAATTGCTTTCCCATCAATTAAAGTTTATATGATGATGTCTTTGGTGACTTATATTAGTGCTTTGATAACCTCTGTGTCTAGCTGAGCTTTGCTTGGGCTGCCATACCCCTTCCTCGCCTATTTAATCAAACGTCTTTAGATAAATAGGATAGTCATAAGTTATCATTAAGGGTGGACCCGCCAATGTGATTAGAGCCAACGAGAAAGATTTAATTACATACACTTCATATAAAAACTAGCAATAAAACAAGTGACAAGCTACTTAATTATCAGGACATGTCTTCTTATAGTTTCTATTATCTATCTGTGTACGTGTATGCTATTCGCTGATTCGTGCTCATTAGTTTAATTTACTGTTTAACTCAACCAATTTGTGTCAGTCTCTCAGGCTGAACCCCCTTGCGTTAGATTAGGCTGTAAAACTAACTTAGGATATTAAAATACTGATTAGGTTAATTAGATAAATCATTCCACTCTTAGTGATCGACACTCTACTTACCATTATATACAAACTGACCGGGTACAATTCTCGTTAAGTGTGTGTCTTATTGATAAGTCGGCTAAATATAAATGTAAAACTTGAGTAGGCATTAACACTGCTAAACCGCAACGACACATCACGCGCATCAAGTTTTTTGGCGCCGTTGCCGGGTAGTGAATTGTATTTATTTATTAAGTTGATTAGTAATTTAATTAGATTTTATTTTTATTAGGTTTTTAGATTTTAACCACTAACTTGTTGTATATTAATTAGATTGCATTCATTGTATAATTTGCATATTTACTGTTTTTGTCTGTTTTTTATTTTCTGTAATTTTATTTTTATTTTATGTTTTTAATTTTTTTTACTTACTGCTGTCGTTGTATTATGCTGATACAAACGATACGGCGCATCTGTTTCGCAGATGCGGCGTATTGCGTTTTAATTTTATAAAAATACAACGCGTTTAATAATTCGAGTGTGACGTATCTTTTACCCAAGATACGGCGTTTTCTGTTTTTAATAAGAATTTTTTGAAACCCTAACGCCATGCGACGCATCTGTTTCTACAGATACGGCGTATTTAATATTTAAATTAAAAACACTTCTTGAATTAATTAAACAGAAGTGACACATCGATTTATCGATACGGCGCATCTACTGAATCAAAAATCTTGTATTTTGAAACGTAATGAAAAGACGGCGCATTAGCTTCTGCTTATGCGGCGCATTTAATTTTTATAAATATAACTGATTTTTGATATTTAACAGGTACGGCACATTATAATTCAAAAGCGGCGTATCTATTTTCTAAATAAAAGGCTGATTTAATTTTAACATAATAAGATACGGCGTATCCTCTTTCAAGGATACGGCGCATCATCTGCAGATATCAGCAACTTTTATTTTTCATATTCCGTTTTCGTTATTAATTTACTGATATTCCATTTTCTTAAACATACCCTACTGATGCTTTTGTGATGATTTCAGGTAGTGCATGGCCAGAAGTTCGACCAAGAACCTAATTAAACCTTACGAAGAACCTGAGCAAGCTTTTCATTCACTTAAAAAGCTTTTTAACACAACAAGCTTTGACCTTTCAAGTTCTTCGGAGCTTGATTATTTTTCTGAACAAGAAAAAGAGGAAGTAGAAACAGAAACAATGACGCAAAACACTACTATGGAGGAATACATGAACAAAACCCGATCCGACTACAGTTCAGGAGTTGCTAGGCCAAAGTTTGACGACAAGTCAAAGTTTGAGTTGAAGGGTCAGTTTCTCAAGGAATTAAGAGAGAATGCTTTCAGTGGGACAGAGAATGAAGATGCTAATGAACATGTGGATAAGGTCCTAGAGATTGCAGATTTATTCACTACAGAAGGAGTTTCTGATGATCAACTTATGCTTCGAATCTTCCCAATTTCACTCAAAGGAGCTGCTAATAAGTGGCTAAGAAATGAACCAGCTGGTTCAATCACTACATGGGAAGAACTGAAGAGCAAATTCCTCAAAAGATATTGTCCACCTGCTAAAACTGCTAAGAAGATGGATGCTATCAACAATTTTAAGCAAGAGCCCGATGAAACTCTATATCAGGCTTGGGAGCGTTTCAAAAATCTGTTGATAAAATGTCCTTAACACTATCTAATCACAATGCAGGAGGTATATTATTTTATCAAGGATTGGACGTGCCTACTAGACAAATCTTGGATGCGAAGAGGGCTGTACCACAAATGAGTGCAGCAAATGCTAGGAAAGCAATCCAAGAAGCTGCTGATCATTCTCAAAAATGGCACAATGGAACCTCTACTAGATCTAGAAGTAGCACTAATTCTGACGGGTTTGCTGCTATACAAGCTCAATTAGACAAAATTAGTAGAGATATAAAGAAAAGAGATGAACAAGCATATGCTGCCCAAGTTGGATGTGAAAAATGCCAAGGTCCTCACTATACCAAGGATTGCCCTACAAAGAATGAAAGTGAAACCTTTGAAGAAGCATACTACACACAATTTAGTCAACCATTCCAACCTTCAGGAAAGTTTAGGGAAGCTGCTTCAGGATACTATCAGAAGTACAATGGAAATCCCTCATATCAAAAGAGAAGGAAAACTTTGGATGATACTTTAAAGCAAATTATGGCCGATGCTGCTAAGAGACATGAAGAGAACACTGCCTTGATCAAGGAAATCCGAGCTTCAACAGAAACCACCACAAGGAATCAAGGTGCTTCGATCAAGAACTTAGAACAACAAATTGGTCAGATGAGCAAGGTTCTTCAAGAAAGGGGAATTGGAGGTCTACCTAGCTCAACTGAAACTAATCCAAGAGATCATGTCAAAGCCATAACCACTACCGAAGAAGTCATGCCTAAAATACCTTTTCCTGAACGATTGAAGAATGGTAATGTTTTGAAACCCCAATATTTCTTTAACTCTTCAATCAGTGTAAGGAGGCTACTCAAAGAGAAGTCAAGAATTGAAGAGGAGATCAAGGCTGCAATGAAAGAAGAGAGCTCTGCAACCGATCAACAAGCCTTGCCTCATAAAGAAAAAGACCTGGGAAGTTTTACTCTACCTTGCTCATTAATAACATGTCTTTCAATAATGCATTAGCTGATTTAGGAGCTAGTGTTAGTGTTATGCCCCTTAAGACATTCACTACCCTAGAACTAGGAAAATTGGCACCAACTAAGCTGCTTATTGAATTGGCTGATAAAACTGTAAAATGACCTGAGAGGATTGCTGAAAACGTGCTAGTTAGGATCGAGAAGTTTTTGTTCCCCGTAGACTTTATAATACTAGATATGCCCGAGGATGTTAAGATTCCCTTAATCCTTGGAAGACCTTTCTTGTCTACGGCCCACGCTAAGATTAAAGTGTTTAAAAGAAAAATATCATTAAAAGTAGGGAATGACAAACTAGTCTATAAATGTGAAAATTCGGTTAAGAGCATAATTAGAGGCGTTTACATGCTCGGACTAGGAGAAAGTGTAGACCTTTGATTGATTTAAAAACCAATTGTATCGTTTATAAGTCCAAGGAAATGCTCAACGGATAAGCAAAACCCGGGTCGTGTCCGTGTGAAGGTGAATGGAATCGTGATAATCGATTCGTGAAATCGTGTTTGTGAAAAAGTGAAAAATGAAAATATTTGAGTTTTAAAACTAATTATATGAAAATACAATAAAAAACAAGTAATCATGCAAAACGTACAAGCACGTAAAGCATGAATGTCAAAAACGTAACGTAAACTAAAAATAACGTTTATGTTACAAATTAAAACGTAAATTTTAAGCTAGACTAAACCTACGGGCTCAAATGAAATTTTTAAAACTTTAAAATGATAAAAGAAAATTTTAGGAAAAAGAAAAATATTACTTTGACTTTTTATTTATTTAATATGAATTAAAAACTATTTTTGTATTTTTATTTAATAAAAGAAAATCAAACTAATTATAAAATGAAAAATTTATTCTACAAATTTATTTTTTAAAAATCTTAATAAACTGAAAATGAGATTTAAAAATAAAATCAGAAACTATTTTTGTCTTTTTGTGAATTAATTTGTAATTAAAAATGATTTAATATTCTATAAACTATCTAAAAATGAAAGGAAATAGTAAATGATTGAAATAAAATCTGAAATTTTTACTGAAAATCTAAAATATTGTTTGAAATCTAAGAAAAATAAGAAAAGTGAAAAATAAGCTAGAAAGGTGCTTTTTGGGCTTATTGCAGCTTATTGCAAGTGCTTATTAATAAGCACTTGCAACAAATCTGAGTGAAACTTAAACCACAAGTGACTATTACTCTAATAAGCTCAAAATCACTGAATTCAGATCAAAAATCACAGAAAAACTAACATATAGTTCAATAAGCAGTTGGATTAAGCTCTTAAGATAAGCACAATTGTTCCAGAAAAAGCTAGAAGCTAAAGTACAATGAAATTCAATCATAAAATCTTAAAACTACTCAAAGATAACAAATAAACTCAGATTTTAGACCACAAATCACAACTGCAGGACTTTGTAAAAACAGCTTACCATGCACTCAACTCCTATTTTGCAGTAACAATTAAGCAGTTCTAAAAGCTCTAATCTAGATTATTATGGGGGCAAAAGCTCAACTACCTAACTGAGATTCTAAAAACATAAAAAGCCCTATGTGAAACTACCAATTGCTTACCTAATTGTGCCTAAGAACAGGTGCTTGAACAAACTGCTATACTGCATTATTTTTTACCTCTGACTTTTGAATTCTTTAACACTTTTACTTTAGTGAACTCTAGATGATCAAATCTACTTAGGAATGTAATATTACACTAAAATGGAATGAGTTTATATTAATTTGACTACTTAAGCAGCTATGTTGTGAAAATTGCAGACTAGAATCTAATCAGTTAAGTAGTATATTAGTGATCCAAAGAGATTTTGACTTTAAACAAAAGTACTACTAATTTTATGCACTATCTAACCTAATTGTACCTACTGTGAACTACTAGTGCAGAAAGAACAAAAGTAAAACATCAAAAACACCCCTAATCTAGCTGATCCAAACACTCTCTTAACCACATACAAACCTATCAAGATCAGATCTAAGCCAAAAACTAGCAATCCAGAGATCAAATCATATTAAACAACAACAGCAGAAGCTAGATCAACAACAAAATTCAGCAAATAACAACTAGAACTTAGATTCACAGATTCAAGCTATACTATGCAATTTAACTATAACTATCTAAATCAAGCTACTATTATCCAAACTAATGATCACAAATCATGAATTATCAATTCCAGATACCAAATAAACAGCTAAGCAACAACAAATATCAGCAACAACTAAAAATCACAGATCATCAACTATGGCAGTAGTGAACTTATATGAAGCAACAATGAGATTTAAGCCACAACTAATCCACAGAAACTCACACTATTATCAAACTTACTGAAATATGATCAAACTAAACTAATTCAACAGTTAACTAACAAATTTCACAAATCTAAACCAAATTCTCATAAAATGCAGTTGAGAATTTGAAAATTGAAAATTAGGAACTTACAAATATATCCTCAGCTCAAACAGAGGATTTTCCATAGTAGCCTATCTCTAGATAGGCTAATCACATCCAAATAACTGATTAGACTACCAATTTACCCAGAATCAATCATCTTCACTTCTCAGTTGACTTTTCTGTTGACTTGTCTATGAAATAAGGTATGGATCTGAATTGACCTTATTTATGAGTCCTAAAGTTACATCCAACTATATTGAACTTGTTTAATCTGTAAAACAGCTTATAAGATCTAGTAAAAGCTAATTAGCATATATATATTTTTTTTATTTTTTAAAGTATTTAACTGATTTTTATGAATTTTTATGTGAAATGAAAACAGTTAAAAGTAAAGGTTTATAACAATTAAAAGAGCTTAATAGAAGCTAAATTTAACAGAACTGAGCTCTAACAACTATTTATGAAGACTGAAAATGATTTAGTTACTTCAAATTATAAAAGAGATCAATCTATTTCATCAAGTAAAAACTAGATTACAAGAGTTAAGTGAAAGATTACAATTCATAAGAAATTTAAGCAGAGTTTCCCTATACTACTACTACTTCAAATGATGGAAATTTGATCCCTTTTTATAGCGTGAGTGAGGAGTTGGGGTCATGGATTGCCAAGCTGGCAATCCATGTGCTCTGTGCTAGTTTGAAGCTCATCTAAGCCCTCAGATCCTTTCCCAATCATTTCAACCCTTGGATCACTCAATTGTGACGTGTCTGAACTAATAGGAGTCTGCCACCTCATCATTCCTTGCGTGTTTTGTGCTTTCTCTGACATCTGACAAGGCTCTGACACTTCTAGAAGCATTTAATTTGACAGAATTACCCTTAATTGTGGTAATTAGATGGAAGGGTAAATTAGGGTTCATGGGTAAATAGTGTTCTGGGTAAGAAAGGGGGCGGGAAAGGTTAAAGGTTTTTTTTATTATTTATTTGACCATGTAGTGTGGGTATAAACCAAGAGTGTTGGGCCCGGTAATATTTTTAAGGGGTAATGGGCTTGGTTGGGCTTGTGGTTATTTGGTTAAGGATTTATGGGTTTATGATTTAAATGGGTTTAGGATTTATTTGGCCAACAGATTAGTAGATATAACTAGGCTTTAGGATTTGAGAATTATGACAAGGACCAAATGTGAAATTTGTTGAAACTTCAAGGGCTGAAAATGCCAAACTTCAATAATGTAATCAAGGACTATTCTTGGAAATCTAAAAAAGATGAAGGACCAAAGTTGACTTTTCTTCAAAAATTCTTCAAGGGATTTGTTTTGCCAACTTTGGAAAGTATGAGGGCCAATCTTGCACTTTCTTCAAACTTCACATTAGGGATCAATCTTGTAAATTCTTCAAACTCTAAGGACTTCTTTGGACTTTTTGAGCTCAACTTTGACTTTTGGATGCCGAGCTTTGACTTCCGACACTCTTTCCACTCTCGTGCTTGTTTTTGACGGTTTTGTGTGATTTTATGTCCACTTTTGATAAATCCGTACCTGCACGATCACAAACACAAAAACACACATTCTTTGGCATTTGTTAGCAAAATTAGTCTATTTTGGGTCGGTTTTTGGCAATGAAAAGGTATGTGAATTCACACATACCAAAATCCCCCAGAATAAGGTATTGTTGTGTCCTCACGCAATGTGATCAAATCACGCTTTTGAGATAAATGACTTCAAAACCTCTTTTTACTAACTTTGAAAAGTAGCAAGAACGTTCAAAAGANTAGCAAAATTAGTCTATTTTGGGTCGGTTTTTGGCAATGAAAAGGTATGTGAATTCACACATACCAAAATCCCCCAGAATAAGGTATTGTTGTGTCCTCACGCAATGTGATCAAATCACGCTTTTGAGATAAATGACTTCAAAACCTCTTTTTACTAACTTTGAAAAGTAGCAAGAACGTTCAAAAGAGATTCGAAATCATTTATTCCCTAAAACGCCCCGTTTACCCATTTTATTCCACATACTAACTTTACACTAATATTTTTGAATTTTTCACTTTATTCTTGTGACGGTATGTTAACTTTCATTATTTTGCAATAACGTTTAGGGTCATAGAGTAGAAAACACAATTCATGGAAAAGTGACCATACGGTTAAAATTCGTCATCCTTGACTTTTCACAAGCTCCCACACTAAGCTTATGAACGAGATCACAACCTACTTAGAAATTAGATGCCAATACTACTCATAAAAGTTACTTGTGAAATAACCTCTTGCTCCCATATCTTAGTGTATCTGGAATTTTTTAAATTAAGTTGAGAAATGAATTGGTTCATATTTTCTCGTTCCAATAGATTTTAATCCGATAAAGATACCAATAATTAAGATGGTAAGTAGTTATTCATCTTCTCTCAAGAACCATTGCCCGAAAAATGAGGTCCATATCAAGGATTTTGGATACATATACGCTCTTATTCACATACAATGAAGACTTTGGAATCATACATCATAATAGACATAAGTTGGGGAGTACTACACGTGCACCTCATGTGCCCGATCAAGGANTCCAATAGATTTTAATCCGATAAAGATACCAATAATTAAGATGGTAAGTAGTTATTCATCTTCTCTCAAGAACCATTGCCCGAAAAATGAGGTCCATATCAAGGATTTTGGATACATATACGCTCTTATTCACATACAATGAAGACTTTGGAATCATACATCATAATAGACATAAGTTGGGGAGTACTACACGTGCACCTCATGTGCCCGATCAAGGATCATTCACATGCACCTCACGCGCCACCAACTTGTCTAAAACTTAAGCACATAACCATAAATCTCATCATTGAACTTCATTTTTTTTTCTTTTTCATACTTTTCTTTCATCACTTTTTTTTTTTCTTTTTTAAACTTTTTTCACTTATAACTAAGGAACTTTAACGGGTAGTTCCGAAACCTCATACATATAACATAATTCTCTTGACTTGTATCTGTAGCCTCTCGTAAATTCCCGTACGATTAGTAAATACGTAAACTGGAATAAAGGTATTTCGTTATTTAAATATCCCTTTTTACGAGTGACAATTTTTTTTATATGTGACTTGATATATAAATCACAACGGTAAATTGTGATTTATCTTTTGCCTAGGAACGATGCTTGCACACAAACCTAGATAGTCTAATTATCGCGAATATATTTAAGCGTTTATATTTATATAAATATACGTTTCGTTTAATTACCGTGTACTATTTATATATTTCCCGAGCCTACGAAAATTCCCGAGATCACTCACTAATATTATTGAATCGTAACCCGACCCGTGAAACTTACTAAGTGAGCCCCCGTGACCCATTGGGCCACTTAAACCCATCTACTACACCAAACGGGCCCTTAATTTATTTTTTTCTTTCTTTTCTGTTGGGCCGAGCAACATAAGCCCAACCCAACTCTTTTGTTAATTTTTTTGTTTTGTTTTCCTTTGAACCAGTCGCGACACACCCAAAACACACCCTTTTTCTTGCGAATATGACACACGACATGGCCATATTTTTGCACAACATGATTTCCAACCTAGCTAACATTCATGAATGATAACAATTACTCACTCATGCACTCGTTTACTGGTCCAAATCTGCCTCAAGTGAATGACAAAAACCATGTGACTAATAGAACCAAATTTATATCACAACATTCCCTAGCACCTCCCATGCTTCCAAATGATCTCCATGCTGACTCAAGTGAACAGTATGTGTCAGGAATGAACAGAAAATCTATCTTACACATTCCTTTGGTGGCTAGTGCTCGATTGGGCAAAGAAGAGGTGCCACACACGAATTCAAGACAACACATACATTTCCATGCTACCTTATACTTATCCTCACTTCAAAACTCTTTATATAAGCTGCCATGCAAACCCATTTGATCACACTCACTCAAACGAATCAAATAGCTCAAGTGCAAGCCGTGTATACTAGTAGAACAGGACAAAAAGTTGGTGAGGTGTACGAGGCATAGAAGAGATCCAAGGAGAACCTAAGTAGCTCGTGTTGAACCTTGCTAGGTCGTGAACATTGCTACGTTGATCCATTGTACCATCTCGAACCATAAGTACCGTAAAACCCAACCTTTTGAGGTGAAGTAAGCCACTCGACACCATTTTCCTTGCTTTTCATTTCGTTAATATTAAATTTTGCATGTTTACTTTAATTATTTATTTTCGTCATATAAAACGTAACATACCTATTTTATTCGACATTTATAATACTTGACATGTTGTCAAACGAGATGTATAAAGTTTCGAATCTAAAACCAACATTTACATATTTAATTTGACACGTTTAAAGTCACCGAGATCCACTCGTTATTTTTGGAAAAGACTTAGAATTTTTCTAAGTCTTAAACTATTTTCAAACATGAGTTTACTCGAACACTTTGGTCTCGTAAAAACATTATTCGACACATGACCCATACTTTTTATTACTCGAACCCATTGTCACCTTGGTTGACAAACGAATGACACTTTTTATTCGACCATATGAACTCGTTTAACCTATTTGCCCAACCCCTTTTGTAACGACCAAAACAGTTTTATAAAAACTTTATAAACATAACGTGGGCTTATAAGCCCATTAAGCTTATTTGATAAGCTGGTCCTGAAAGCCCAACTCTAACACTTTTATACTCTAGAAACAAGCCCAAGTCCAGGCCCAAAACCCTCGTAAGCCCAATGGACCTAAATTTGTTATTGGGCCTTGTAATAGTCTCGTTAAGGCCCAATTATAAAAATAAGCACTTTTTAAACTAATAAGCAGTTGAGATAAGTTATTTTAAGAATATTGAGCTTATTGAAAAAGTATAAAAACTAAATTCCAAGTTTGGTGAATTTTGGACTAAAAATGCAAAACTTTCACAACCGAGGACTAAAACTGCCAAATTGAGAAACTTGGGGTAGAAACTGTCAAAAACTTATTTTTATGAGTTAGAAACTGTAATTATTGAAACATGGAAGTAAGAAATGTAAATGTAATACTTTTTGGACTTAAAATGAAACAACCGTTAACTTGGGACTAACGGTGTAAAAATTATACTCGTTAAGGTTAAAAGTGTAACTTTGGTAAAACATGAAGGATTTTTCTGCAAATATTATTTTATAAAAATAATATTGTTTATATGGATGAACGTGTATTCAGGATTAAAGAACGAGATAAGATTTATATATATATACGTTATATAATTAATATTAACGATATATAAACGATACGTGACATATTTTCTTTATTCGTGATTCCTCATGTGACTTAATTATGATGACTTTATATCAATCATCAATCATTTTGCTTACAAGTTATATTTATATATAACTTTGTTTTTGAATTTTAAGCATTTAAACCAAACACGAGATTCGTTCATAACTAATGACTAGTATTCGCGATAAAACCGGACTTAGACTATCAACTGAAACTTGCATTATCTTTTAGGTTGTGTGTGAAGCCGTTTCCTTGCTTTGTTGAGATTACGATACAACTGTACTACTGAGGTGAGTTCATAGCCCACTTTTTAACTGTTTTATGTGGGGGGATACATGCTTAAAAACCGAACACAAGTCTTTTATTTTGGTATTGATATACCGGCTGACCGTTATTATTGCTTAAGTAGCTATTGCCAAAAGACCCTCGATCATGAACCTTAATCACTTGATGAGTGAACGTAAATAACTGTGAATAGATCTATTTGGGGCTGACAATCCCCGTTTGGTCGTTGGAGAAAACTACCAAACGCACATTATTTTGATGACATAGGTTACTGGCAAAGACCTATCTTGAGGGCATATTATTATTATATTGCGTCATATTATTAAATATGATTGGCTGTCAAATCGTTGTGTGTCATGAGCTTAATGCAATAACGGGTATTTGTGAATTCTTTTCAACTTGTTTGATTGCATACGTTTGCAATAAATGACTATATCTTGTGTTCAACTGTTTAACTTTCAAACCTATGAATATCACTCAACTTTATGTTGACTTTTAGCATGTTTATCTCAGGAACTAAACAAGAAGAATTATGAAGGCACGGAGTGGGCATATGGACTTAAACAAATACCTTGTTTTATAATAAATGTGTTGTTGAAATGTGAACATCTTAATAAATGGTATTTTGAAATAAAGTAAACTTTTAAACATCACTTTGTGTTGTTTCTGTGATTGTGAAAAGATCCTCGAAGTAACACCCAAAAGTCTTCCGCTGTTAAATTAAAGTCTTCCGCTGTTAAATTAAAAGTCTTCCGCTGTTATTTTAAAAAGTCTTCCGCTGTAAATTATAAAAATCTTCCGCTGTCATGGTTAAATTTTGGGGGTGTTACAGATTGGTATCCGAGCTTTGGTTATAGCGAACCAAGTGTTTTCAAACATTGGACTATAACTACATTTTTGAAAATGGACCATTTTACAAAATACCACATTATGCCCTCCGTGCCTACGAGTATCCGAACATCTGGTAGAGATGATTTCTTTTATGACTTCTTGTAATATTAACATGATTATGATTTTGCTAATGACTTGTATTTACTAATCGGGATTATTACAGTATCATGTCTTCAGTATCCAAAACCATTGACTTATCATCAGATTCGGAGGCTTCACCTCCAGTACCCTCTAGTCTCATCCAAGATCAGCTACCTCAAACCTATGATCCAGTTTCTGCAGGAAAAGTTTTCCAGCACACTGAGGAAAAAGAAACCACTCATGAGCAAGTGAATGTACCACCAACAGTTCCGGTTATGACTGAACCAACCATTTACTATCAGCAGACCACTACTGTGCCGATATCATTTGCTATACCACCATCAGCATCACCACCTACAGTGACTCATAGTGTACCAGTATCACCAAAACATAGGACTTACCATGTTCGACCAACTTCATCAGATCCAGGTATTCGAACAGAAAACCGTAGAAGAAGAAGAACTTACAAACGGGTGAACTCCCGTAATTGGTCTTTTCTGCTACCGATTATTCGATACTGGCGATCTCAGGAAGGAAACCCTAGCAAAAGAGAACTTGGGGAAAGCTCTGCCTCACTTCCAAAAATACTTCCGGTTACTGGGGAACCTATTCACCATACCATACCTCTACTGGCAACTAGGATTGCTAGGCATGAAGATCGATTGAATGATATTGTTAATGTAATTAATGGTCTTCCATGTGGACATATTACCGAGGATGTTAACAATCTCATCATTGGTCAGACGGCTGTGAAAAGTAAGGTTGAACAGATGAAAACTGAGTTCAGTGATTCCATGGAGTTTATTGCAGCACTGTGTTCAGCTAACGTCGCTATGGGAGACGTATTAACATCTTTTGATCATGAGTTGGAGCAAATCAGTGCACAGAACTTCTCTCTCAGGCGTGCGATCCAGGAATCCTATGCCAGGGAACGGACTAGAGACAACCATCGAGACCTTGACCACTAAGATCACCGAGCTCCAACGTAGTATGGATGAAGTGTCGGGAAAACCATAAATCTGAGACCCGTCAATGTCAATGCCATATTAATAAAATGCTTACCGTAATGTTTAGTAAACAAAATTGGACAAGTTTTAATAAAGTGTTGTAATAATTGGCATTTGATTTATGGAAACTTTATCTTTATATTACGCTGTGATGTTCATGATATGTTGGTTCAAGCAGGTCAACCCCATATTCACCCCATGAACATGTCGTACCAATGTTTGGACACGACTTAGCCCAAAATTTTCGTTGACTAAGTTATAATGACTACGACCCATTTTCGAGTACATTATTATTAGAAGAGATGCTAACATGACTTAGCTATTTTTAAATATGTGCTTTCTGTCATTTTAATAGAAGCATGACCCGTCCAAGGAGAGCAACAGCTGCACCTGCACCCGTAGCTACAGTAACTATGACACCCGCAGCTATGCGACAAGCAATTGCGGAAAGCTTCGCGATAAAACCGGACTTAGACTATCGAACTGAAACTTGCATTATCTTTTAGGTTGTGTGTGAAGCCGTTTCCTTGCTTTGTTGAGATTACGATACAACTGTACTACTAAGGTGAGTTCATAGCCCACTTTTTAACTGTTTTATGTGGGGGGATACATGCTTAAAAACCGAACACAAGTCTTTTATTTTGGTATTGATATACCGACTAACCGTTATTATTTCTCAAGTAGCTATTGCCAAAAGACCCTCGATCATGAACCTTAATCACTTGATGAGTGAACGTAAATAACTGTGAATAGATCTATTTGGGGCTGACAATCCCCGTTTGGTCATTGGAGAAAACTACCAAACGCACATTATTTTGATGACATAGGTTACTGGCAAAGACCTATTTTGAGGGCATATTATTATCATATTGCGTCATATTATTAAATATGATTGGCTGTCAAATCGTTGTGTGTCATGAGCTTAATGCAATAACAGATATATGTGAATTGTTTTCAACTTGTTTGATTGCATACGTTTGCAATAAATGACTATATCTTGTGTTCAACTGTTTAACTTTCAAACCTATGAATATCACTCAACTTTATGTTGACTTTTAGCATGTTTATCTCAGGAACTAAACAAGAAGAATTATGAAGGCACGGAGTGGGCATATGGACTTAAACAAATACTTTGTTTTATAATAAATGTGTTGTTGAAATGTAAACATCTTAATAAATGGTATTTTGAAATAAAGTAAACTTTTAAACATCACTTTGTGTTCTTTCTGTGATTGTGAAAAGATCGTCGAAGTAACACCCAAAAGTCTTCCGCTGTTAAATTAAAGTCTTCCGCTGTTAAATTAAAAGTCTTCCGCTGTTATTTTATAAAGTCTTCCGCTGTAAATTATAAAAATCTTCCGCTGTCATGGTTAAATTTTGGGGGTGTTACAGATTGGTATCCGAGCTTTGGTTATAGCGAACCAAGTGTTTTCAAACATTGGACTATAACTACATTTTTGAAAATGGACCATTTTACAAAATACCACATTATGCCCTCCGTGCCTACGAGTATCCGAACATCTGGTAGAGATGATTTCTTTTATGACTTCTTGTAATATTAACATGATTATGATTTTGCTAATGACTTGTATTTACTAATCGGGATTATTACAGTATCATGTCTTCAGTATCCAAAACCATTGACTTATCATCAGATTCGGAGGCTTCACCTCCAGTACCCTCTAGTCTCATCCAAGATCAGCTACCTCAAACCTATGATCCAGTTTCTGCAGGAAAAGTTTTCCAGCACACTGAGGAAAAAGAAACCACTCATGAGCAAGTGAATGTACCACCAACAGTTCCGGTTATGACTGAACCAACCATTTACTATCAGCAGACCACTACTGTGCCGATATCATTTGCTATACCACCATCAGCATCACCACCTACAGTGACTCATAGTGTACCAGTATCACCAAAACATAGGACTTACCATGTTCGACCAACTTCATCAGATCCAGGTATTCGAACAGAAAACCGTAGAAGAAGAAGAACTTACAAACGGGTGAACTCCCGTAATTGGTCTTTTCTGCTACCGATTATTCGATACTGGCGATCTCAGGAAGGAAACCCTAGCAAAAGAGAACTTGGGGAAAGCTCTGCCTCACTTCCAAAAATACTTCCGGTTACTGGGGAACCTATTCACCATACCATACCTCTACTGGCAACTAGGATTGCTAGGCATGAAGATCGATTGAATGATATTGTTAATGTAATTAATGGTCTTCCATGTGGACATATTACCGAGGATGTTAACAATCTCATCATTGGTCAGATGGCTGTGGAAAGTAAGGTTGAACAGATAAAAACCGAGTTCAGTGAGTCCATGGAGTTTATTGCAGCACTGTGTTCAGCTAATGTCACTATGGGAGACGTATTAACATCTTTTGATCATGAGTTGGAGCAAATCAGTGCACAGAACTTCTCTCTCAGGCGTGCGATCCAGGAATCCTATGCCAGAGAACGGACTAGAGACCGAACCATCGAGACCTTGACCACTAAGATCACCGAGCTCCAGCGTCGTATGGATGAAGTGTCAGGAAAACCATAAATCTGAGACTCGTCAATGTCAATGCCATATTAATAAAATGCTTGCCGTAATGTTTAGTAAACAAAATTAGACAAGTTTTAATAAAGTGTTGTAATAATTGGCATTAGATTTATGGAAACCTTATCTTTATATTACGCTGTGATGTTCATGATATGTTGGTTCAAGCAGGTCAAACCCATATTCACCCCATGAACATGTCGTACCAATGTTTGGACACGACTTAGCCCAAAATTTTCGTTGACTACGACCCATTTTCGAGTACATTATTATTAGAAGAGATGCTAACATGACTTAGCTATTTCTAAATATGTGCTTTCTGTCATTTTAATAGAAGCATGGCCCGTACAAGGAGAGCAACAGCTGCACCTGCACCCGCAGCTACAGTAACTATGACACCCGCAGCTATGCGACAAGCAATTGCGGAAGGCGTCAATGCGATCCTAGATGAACGAGCCGCGGCACAACAAGCTCAAAATGGAGGTATCGGCGTGCAAGCAGCACCTGCAGCTCGTCGATGTACCTACAAAGACTTTATGGCTTGTGTACCCACATGTTTCAAAGGAACCGAAGGAGTGACGGAATTAGCTCACTGGTTCGAGAGGAGCGAAACCGTCTTCCAAAGAAGTGGTTGTCTTGAAAGCGATAAAGTCATTTTCGCCACAGGTACTCTTATGCAAGATGCCTTGTCTTGGTGGAATGCTACTGTGCAAACATTAGGAGCAACAGCAGCATACCAGATTTCTTGGACAGAATTCAAGGCAAAAATACTAAGGAAGTATTGCCCACGTTCCGAGATAAGAAAACTTGAGGATGAATTTCATGACCTAATAGTGAAAGGAGTTGACCTAAGGGCTTATAACCGAAGGTTCCAAGAGCTCAAAACACTATGTCCATCCAAAGTGCCAGATCTCGAGAAGACGTTGGAGAAATACATCGAAGGACTCCCTCGAAGCATAGAAGGGGATGTCACTGCATCAAACCCTA
Source organism: Artemisia annua (assembly GCA_014162995.1). Lineage (NCBI taxonomy): Eukaryota > Viridiplantae > Streptophyta > Magnoliopsida > Asterales > Asteraceae > Artemisia > Artemisia annua. Next base: position 64,981 of record LBNU01018960.1, read on the forward strand.
CAACCTTAGAAGCCGCTATGGAAATAGCACAGAAACTACTGGACCGAGAGGTTAAGTACAATGAACACAAAAGGAAACTGGATGACAAGAGAACCACACACCACAACAACAACTACCAGCACGGCAGTACCAGCAACCACCGTAACTACAACAACCAAGGCAACAATCGAAACCACAACCAGTACCACTCCAATAGAAACACCCATCATCAGCAACAGAACAAAAGGCAAGAGAACAACAAGGCCTTTGTTGCTACAGAAGGCAAGGGATACAACGGTTCGAAACCCCAATGCAATCGATGCAAACTACACCATGATGGTCCTTGCACCATTAAATGCCACAAATGCCAAAAGATTGGACATATGGCTAAGAACTGTAGAATCCCTGCCACTGGAAGCAACACACAAATCATAACTCCCACGTGTTATGGATGTGGAGAAGTAGGACACATCAGGAGCCAATGCCCAAAATGGAATGGACAGAACAACGCTCGAGCAAGAGCATACATAATGGGCGATGGTAATGCACCTGACGTTGTCACCGGTACGTTTTTAATCAATCATCATAATGCTAGAATATTATTTGATTCTGGAGCCGATAAGAGTTTTGTGTCAGATACGTTTGCACCTTTACTCGATGTTACCCCTTCTAATCTAAGTACCACCTACGAAATCGAAATGGCTAACGGTAATTTGATAGGCACCAGTTCTGTTATGAAGGATTGTACTCTGACTTTGTTAGAAAAATCTTTTTCTATTGACCTTATGCCTATACAACCTGGTAGTTTTGACGCCATCATTGGTATGGATTGGTTATCCGCACATCATGCTAGAATACATTGTGATGAGAAAGCTGTCCACATTCCATTCGAAAATGAAACTCTCATTGTTCAAGGAGACAAAAGTAAACCTCGATATGGAATTATCTCATACCTTAGGATGATAAAACATGTGAACGAAGGATGTCAAGCATTCATGGTTCACGTTACGGAAAGTAAGTCGACCGAAAAGCGACTTGAAGATGTTCCTATTGTTAGAGAATTTCCAGAAGTATTTCCTGAAGATTTACATGGTCTTCCACCTAACCGTCAAGTAGAATTTCAGATCGAATTAGTACCTGGAGCAGCACCAGTAGCTAAAGCACCCTATAGGTTAGCACCCTCAGAAATGAAAGAGCTATCGGAACAGTTAAAGGAATTGTCTGATAAAGGATTTATTCGACCAAGCTCATCACCTTGGGGAGCCCCAGTCTTATTCGTAAAAAAGAAAGATGGATCCTTCCGTATGTGCATCGATTATCGAGAGTTGAACAAAATTACGGTAAAGAATCGATACCCATTACCCCGAATCGATGACTTATTTGACCAACTACAAGGATCAAGTGTATATTCGAAAATCGATTTAAGGTCAGGGTATCACCAACTAAGAGTTCGGGAAGAGGATATTCCCAAAACTGCATTCAGAACGCGCTATGGACATTACGAGTTCCAAGTAATGCCATTTGGTTTAACCAACATACCAGCAGTTTTCATGGATCTAATGAACAGAGTGTGCAAACCATATCTAGATAAGTTCGTGATAGTATTCATTTACGACATCTTGATTTACTCACACAACGAGGAAGAGCATGCAGACCACTTGGAAAATCATTCTAGAATTACTCAAGAAGGAAGAACTGTACGCTAAATTCTCGAAATGCGATTTTTGGATTCGCACCGTGCAATTTTTGGGGCACATAATAAATAGTCAAGGTATTCATGTGGACCCTGCAAAAATAGAAGCCGTCAAAGGGTGGACATCACTTACAAACCCCACAGAGATACATCAATTTTTTGGCCTTGCAGGTTACTACCGAAGGTTTATCGAAGGTTTTTCTAAGATCACAAAACCTTTGACCAAATTTACTCAAAAGAATGAAAAATATATCTGGGGAGAAAAAGAAGAATCAGCTTTTCAGTTGTTAAAACAAAAGCTTTGTGAAGCACCAATATTAGCACTACCTGAAGGAAGTGAAGACTTCATAGTATATTGTGATGCTTCATACCACGGATTAGGAGCAGTTTTGATGCAAAGAAGCAAAGTGATAGCTTATGCATCCCGACAACTAAAGAAGCATGAGGAAAACTACACGACTCATGATTTAGAGCTAGGAGCGGTAGTATTTGCCCTTAAGATGTGGAGACACTATCTGTATGGCACTAAATGTACCGTGTTTACTGATCACAAGAGTCTTCAGCATATTTTGGATCAAAAGGAATTAAATATGAGGCAACGTCGTTGGCTAGATTTACTAAGTGACTACGATTGTGAAATTCGCTATCATCCCGGTAAGGCCAATGTAGTAGCAGATGCGTTAAGCCGAAAGGAACGATTGAAACCTCTCCGGGTTAGATCGTTAGGGATGACCATTTGTTCGTCTCTTCCATCACAAATCCTTGCCACTCAAGGCGAAGCTCTTAAAGAAGAGAACCGACCCAAGGAAAAGATATATGGCATGCCTGAAAGCAAGAATGGTTTCTTGAAAAGATCCGATGGAATGCTCTGTTTTAAAGACAGAAGTTGGGTTCCACACTTTGGAGGTTTTCGTGATCTCATCATGCATGAGTCACACAAGTTAAAATACTCCATACACCCAGGTTCCGACAAAATGTATCAGGATCTAAAGAAACTATATTGGTGGCCAAACATGAAAGCCGACATTGCAGAGTATGTCAGTAAATGTTTGACATGTTCAAGAGTAAAGGCGGAATATCAGAAACCGTCAGGATTACTTGTACAGCCCGAACTTCCAATGTGGAAATGGGAACGTATTACTATGGACTTTGTCACCAAGTTACCCAGAACTTTGATTGGTTACGACACGATATGGGTTATCGTTGATCGTCTCACGAAATCCGCACATTTCTTACCAATCAAGGAAACCGACGAGATAAATACGCTCGCTCAATTATACATAAAGGAAATAGTATCTCGGCATGGAGTACCGATTTCAATCATATCCGATCGTGATAGTCATTTCACATCCCATTTCTGGGGATCTTTGCAAAAAGCTTTAGGAACAAAGCTAGATATGAGCACCGCATATCACCCTCAAACCGATGGGCAAAGCGAAAGAACAAGATATGTTTCGAGCATGTGTCATCGACTTTGGAAAAGGATGGGATAAACATTTTCCTTTAGTTGAATTCTCTTATAACAATAGTTATCATGCCAGCATAAAAGCAGCACCGTTTGAAGCTCTCTACGGTAGAAAGTGTAGATCACCTGTTTGTTGGGCAGAAGTTGGAGAAGTACAACTTACTGGACCAGACCTTGTACATGAAACTACGGAAAAGATAGTTCAGATCAAGCAACGTTTACAAGCTGCCAGAGATCGACAAAAGAGTTATG